>JAUIMY010000033.1:0-110903 GCA_033557855.1 Hydrochus callosus | reverse complement strand
TAAATAAATGAGATAATTGACAATAATTGGGAATAATAATTTTTTCCAATAAGAGGCTTGAGCGTGCGAACAATAGCCTCCTATGTGGGTTAAATCGCACTCATCATTGTAATAATGCTCTCTTGCGATAATCTAAAAATTTTCAAAACCCAAATGTTCCAAAATCCAAAAATTCCCAAAATCCAAAATTTTCCAAAATCCAAAAATTTCCAAAATCCAAAATTTTCGAAAACTCAAAAATTTCCAAAATCCAAAATTTTCCAAATTCCAAATATTACAAAATTAAAAAATTTTCAAATCTCAAAAATTTCCAAAATCCAAAATTTTCCAAAATGCAAAAACTTTCCAAAATCCAAAAATTTCCAAAATTCAAAATTTTCAAAACTCAAAAATTTCCAAAATTCAAAATTTTCCAAAATCCAAAATTTTCCAAAATTCTAAAATTTTCAAAACTCAAAAGTTTCCAAAATCCAAAATTTTCCAAAATGCAAAAACTTTCCAAAATCCAAAAATTTCCAAAATCCAAAAATTTTCAAATCTCAAAAATTTCCAAAATCCAAAATTTTTCAAAACTCAAAAATTACCAAGATCCTAAATTGTTCAAAATTCAAAATTGTTACGGAATGTTTGCGAATGTGAATTAGACGCAATTATAACTGTTTTGAAGAGTATTTAATAAAGGTGAGAATCACCTATATAAATTTTCACCTAAAACCGAAGTTCCACTTATAGGTTAGGTTCTTGCTTGTTCTACATTATTTTAAACATTAATTTTCTGTTCAGTAGGCAACAATATAGAGAATATTTAATGAAATAGATCTTATAAATTATTTCAATAATGTGTAGTGAAATGTTGGGTGCCCCATTTGAATAATGGAGAAAAATAAATATTTAAGAGGATGCACGTTATTGATTTGTTTCACAATGTAAGATTGTAAACAAAGATATGTATCCAATGTCTCGTTTTAATCTTGTCTGCACCAAGTGATATGTTTTATTCATTCACATATTTACACTCGGGATTTCGGCCCTCGTTTTATTCTAATCAACCAAATGATGATTTTTTATATTCTCATAATTTACACTCGGGCCTTCGACCCTCGTTTTAATCTAGTCAATCAAGTGATATGTTTAGTTTGATCTCATAATTAATATAGTTATCAGAAATAAGATTTTTTAAATGGAATTGCGTACTTTTGATTGCAGAATATGATAGAGCATTGAAAAATATTAAGACCATATGCATATGTGTATGTAATTAATGTTGATTCTTTGATTGTTATTCGACTTTTAGTTTTTTTCAGAGACACCCTGTATATATACATATATACCTTCTGAGCAGTGGCAAAATTATTCTACTATACCAAACTTAAAAAAAAAACTTATTGATACTGTAACGTTTTTATTTATTTTTGGGTCGTCGCACTAAAACAATTCACTTTGTGTTTAACGGAAATTGTTTATTCACATCGAGATTTACACTCGTACCTACAGGTGGAATTGCACTCAACTCTAACTGTGAGGCACTAATTAAATAATTACTGAATAAACAGAATAGCACTCGGCTCTATCTGCGAGCAACTTCTCAATCGATTCAAACTATACTCTGAATGGAACTGAATCTAAAAAATGAATGAATTCGCTCGTGAAACGCACCTATTTATACGAGCCTGAGGACTTCGCGAAGAGACTAGTTTTTACTTAAAGGTGACCTTTCATGCAAACATAATACAAATGAATTTGGAAATAATTTTTGGAATTATCCGGAAAACTGTGATTGAACAAGTAACATTTCCAGCAGAAAATTTCGATTATGTGAAAATAATCGAAAAAGTACGTTAACTAAATGGTATTGTTACGAACGTAGCGACGAGGCCTTTTGAGCTAAGCCGCCGTTGATAAAAACAGGAGATTTATGGCCGTCGCCGAGATATCGGCCCCATTGTCGGCTAGTGCAGTGCAGTCCGTCTGGGCGGCGTGTGTTATCACGTGTTCTCGATTGCTCTCGGTTGTTCTCCTTCTAGTAAATTCGTCTTCTGGAGAGTTCACGAAGCCCTCAGGATTATATAAATAGGAGCCGTTTTACGAGCGAATTAATTCAGTCTTTAGATTCAGTTCCATTCAGAGTCTTTATTGCGAATCGATCGATTAGTTGCTCGCGGATAGAGTCTAGTGCTATTCTGTTTTTTCAGTAATTGTTTAATTAGTGCCTCACAGTTAGAGTTGAGTGCAATTCCATCTGTACCAGTGTTAATCTCGGTGTAAATAAATAATTTCCGTTAAACACAAAGTGAACTGATTTAGTGCGACGACCCAAAAATAAATAAAAACGTTACAGTATTTACCCTTCAACAAATGGGTTTTATGAAACAAAATAGAATACCTTTTAATTTAATTAATTAAATTTAATGAAATAAGTCCGTCTGCCTGAATCGTTCGACCCAAAGAGCTACGAAATTACTTTGCTCGCTTCATCCAAAGAAGTCTGATTGCGAATCTTGTTCACAACCCTCCTCTAATTCGTTTTTTTTTCAATAGAATGGAATCAGCCCGTTCCATTAAAAAGCAGGCTCATAAAATCCGCGAGCTCTTCAATAATATTATTTTTTAATGGAAGAGCTTTACTGAAAGCGTTCTCGATCATTACTCCATACAGTCAAAATGTAATTGCTCTCACAGCATATACACTTGCCTGAATAAACATCAATATATTTCGATATATGTATGTATAATATTTTAAAACATCTTTCTGAAGAGTAGGGGAGACTGGGGCCAAAAGTAACAATTTTTACTCTGGTCCTAGCTGTTGATTGCAGTTTGAAGATATAGTAAAACAAATTACATCTTTCAAATGCACATTCATTGCTCTACCATTGTACGTAAAATAAAGTCTTGCATCACAATCCGTTGAGGAGCTGCAGCTAAATTCCATAAGGACTGCAAGTGTTATGCGGTCCACACAATAAGCAATCCGTATCCGTCGTTCCGTCATTCTGTAACGGACTAGGGGGCTTTAGCGAGATTATTATTCGAAGCACAGTCTACAGCGCCCTAACGAGTTACAGACAGCGTGGTCCTGGTCCGTGCTGACGCTTTGCGACGGTTCCCATCCCCGCCAGTTGGCTCCAACTATGAAAGTCCGTTACGGAACGACGGAATGACGGATACGGATTGCTTATTGTGTGGACCGCATTAGTTGGAGTAATAAAATTCCACATCAAGGCGATAATGGCGTTGATGCAACCACTAATCCGTCTGAGCAACGTGTTGCCTGAGCGTCAGGCGTGCGACATGTGTGCCGTGAAAGTAGGCGGGTGACGTCGCGTTTTTTGGCGCACGGAGTCCCAATTGAAGAGCGATTGTGCGAGTTTGGCGCTGGTTCTGGCGGATAGTTGGGATTTCCCGCGAGTGTCAGCGAGAATGGTCGATTATATCACTGCGTACGTCTCCGACAGCGCCGTTCGGCTGCTCGAAGCAACTAGCAACCGCGAGCATGTTATTTGACAGTTTCGTCGCGGGCTTACGGCCTACCATCCGGCTTGACATATGCTCGAGCGCAGCTCGCTCTGAGTGTAAACAAACATGTAATACCGTTTCGAATTAGTGTTCATTTTCGGTCGGATTTTTCGACGAAGTGCGCGCAATGGCCGAATCGGGGATCGATTTGGGTTTCGATTTGTCCGCACTTTTGTCGGACGACATTGACTTGCAGAATGCCATCGACTTCGACGATCTGCTCGGTACGCCGAAGAACCAGGAGTATTACGAGCTTAAGTCGAAAACGCTGCCTGTCACTGAGAGGTGAGTGCGCGTGGAACTTTGCGGCACTTTTGGGCCTCGACTTCTTTCGCAGCTGCTGACGCACGTGATCGCGCGGCGGGAATTAAGAAATTGTTGTTCAGCTGGAGCTGGGAATTTATTGCTGCTTTACTTGCGGGTTGTATCGAACGGTATTTGTCTGGTTGACGCGCGATTCGATTCGAAACATTCTTGAGAAGGAATTGTAAAGGGGACGATATTTCCAATTGGAGATTCTGAATCGCATTGTATATTCTGTTTGGGCATGAATTACTGAATATTCGTTTTGCCATTGGGGAATTAAATACAATGCGTGCACGTGTAGATTCAAAAGTTAACTCTCAGATAAACTTACCGTCCTTTTAAAAGAATTACCTAAATTATTGTTCATCTGGTATATCTGCTTCATTTAGTTTATCTGAGGACGCATGCAAACAAATATTTTACGAATAGAATGCCAGCGTGCCAGAGTTGATGAAATAGGGTCTACAAATAAGAAATGATGAAGAGTGCTAACCAGCAACAAAAGGATAAGAATCTTCCGAAAAACAACGCTAGAGTACTCGAAACTAATAAATGAATTGAAACTTTGTTTTGAGAAGTATAAGAGAATGCCAGACGGCAAGGAGCGCAGTGGCGGTAGTTGGGAGAAAGCACTAACACTAGATTCGGCGGAGCTATTAAAAATTGAGCGCAAATTTCCGAGACTGCGAGGAGAAAGCCGATTTTCAGCTAGATTCGCGGATGGATCAGAAATACGCGCGACCTGCGATGTCCAGAGAATTATTTGTAGTACCTCCGCTAAAATAGCAACGCGACCTTCAGAATGCGTCTGTCTAGTAAATTCGTATTTTCGGGGCGCAGTTTCGCCTCCTTTATTCGCTTATTCCCGCCGCGGCGCACAGTGGGCGGAATTGACATACTATGCGGACGAAAATCAAAATATTTATTGTGATCAATGTAGAAATTGTATCTATGCTATGACATGCGTCATCTCATTTACAAATATAAAAAAGATTTTGATCATCGATTATTTTGAAGGGGTACATGCAGTATAACAAACATCATTCAAGAGTATAAAATAATAAAAATCCAATAATATATATTATTCAACTACATAGTTCAAATTCGTATACTATAAACAGATTAATCAATAGTAAAAGTTAAGAATTTTATCCGCATAGAATGTCGATTTCGCCCACTGTGCGCCGCGTAGCGTCGCCGCGAACGGCAGTGTTGTTCTCTCGACGTTGGATCACTGCAAGTTCAATGACGCCTGCTGAGAAATTCACCAGGCTTGACGTCACTGTACTGATAGGGCACTCGGAAGATGATTAAGCGCCAGAATCGGACCAATTTGTTCGCCTTCTGTAATCGGTAATCCGAGGCGAATGTGTGAATTGTTAGTCACGACCACATTGCGTCGATAACGGGGAAACTGTCATGGAGATAAGGGAGCGCAGTCACACGGATTAGGGAAAATTGCGGCTCCGAGCGACCTCCACTTTCACGGAGTCGATCGCATGAAAACGAATCTGAGAGTAGGAAAAATATATAGGGTAATCACCGGAATAAATAAAACGCTTTAACTCTCGAGTGTTTTGGTGTATTAATCATGAATACTCCATGTTATAATAAACTTGGCACGGGATGGTATCTTCAAGTCGATAAAGAATTCTTCTTCATTACTGCAAATATTCCCTACCACTCTACAAGACAGGTCTCTCGGAATAAAACAAGCACTCAACAGAAATGGTGTGATTATAGCAAAAAAGGTGATCG
Organism: Hydrochus callosus; assembly: GCA_033557855.1. Lineage (NCBI taxonomy): Eukaryota > Metazoa > Arthropoda > Insecta > Coleoptera > Hydrochidae > Hydrochus > Hydrochus callosus. The sequence continues at coordinate 105,323 of JAUIMY010000033.1, read as the reverse complement.
GTAAACAGAAGACATTGAAATGTTTATGTTCCTATTTCTGAAAATGCAGAAGTTAATAGTTTCTCTAAACAATACTGCATTTAGGTTGATCGCCAACGCCGATAATTGACCTTGCGCTCCCGCAAACACAAGAAAGAATATATTGCGCAAATAAAATAAATTTAGAACATACTTATTGAGGGTACCAATTGGACTGCGAATAGGACTCGTCCAGTGGAAACCATATTTTCCCAAATTCCAATACTTTTACTTAAAACGATATACGCACTCTTCAAAACGAAATTCAACACATCATATCCGTGCAATCCGTTTTCAGCCCTCCGAATCTCAAAACGGCCACGCCAGTTTTCCGCACTCAACTCAAACAACAGTTGATGAGAGACCAAGCTCTGCAGGAACAGGAGAGGCGGCAAGCTCACGAGCGAGCCATCAAAGCCCAGGAGCAGCAAAAAGCGTCAGCTCCTGTAATGCGGGTCCCAATTCACAATTTGCCTGTTGAAGTTCCCCCTCAAGTCTTACAGGTAAAAACGACCTTCCATCGCAACGATTCGTTTAATTTTCCTTGGATTTACAAAGTCCCTTTTTCCCAGGTGCAAACGAAATTAGAGAACCCGACTAGATACCATGTGATGCAAAAGCAGAAAAACCAAGTCCGGCAATACCTGAGCGAATCATTCCAACACCCTTCGAATTCAACGAATCTCTTCACGCACCTCCAGCCTAGGGTTTGTTTACCGCAAACGAATAGTGCTCCAGGGCAAACAAACAACAACTACAACCCCGTTTTAGGGGCCAACACCCTCAACGTCAACAGCCAAGTACTGCACCCGCATTCACATCCGATCTACTGCACAGGACCTTCGCCTAGTCCCGACGCGCCTTCCATGTCTCCCGCTCTGAGTTCCGGAGCTACGAGTACTTCCGAGGTGAGTACTAACATAAGAGCGTATATTAGGTGCTTCTGTACTTTCCTTCCCGCACTGAGTGTTATGATTCTAAGTAATCTACCATACATTTCGGTTGGATGGTGTCATAAAAAAACCGGGGCGGGCTTACGGTTGCCTAGATAGTATTTTGTAGCGTTTCCCAAATTACCGAGTTATTTGAATATATTTTTAAAAAATTTTTGTACCATAATTCATAGATTTACGTTCACTATTGACGTATGCATTTCTTTTCGGAATATTTTTATTATTAGTGGAGTTATACTTCTATTTTCAATAAAAATATATATATATATCTCTCCGTACGTCAAAAGTACTAGTTACTGCAATAATTTTTAACTCTTGTCACTTTTTGAAAATATGGCAGCATAACGGAATGTTTTGGGAAACCGCGCGCAGCGCCCCACAAACGGTGCAACTACCTAGTTTTATAATAGATTACACTTATCTATAGTTTTATGAAATCCACAACTCAAATTTGCATTATTTACAGTCTCAACCACTGCTGCTCATATATTTAAACGGTTGGAATTGGCATACAAATATAATGACTAGTATGATTCCAACAGTATATTATGCAATCGTGTCATTCGACTAGCAATTTGTGCCGTTTCAACTACCAACTCAACCCACTGTGCTACGGTATTCAGGCTACATGTAGGCAACCCAAACCGCAAAAGTGATATTTTCTAATCTACCTTCTCGCACAACACTCCATTTAGCCCGCCAAGCATTCCCACCGTTCCGTCAGAATTAATTAAAGTCAGGTTTCTCCGAAATTTCCCTAAATACACCACCGCAAGTAAACGCGGGACAACAGTGGCTAACATCCAAAATATGTTGGCATGCGCCTGCAAAGAAAGTGTTTAATATGTACGGGCACAGAGGTACGGGTAAACAGTTGTGGACCGGTGAACTCTCTTTCGTACTCCTATGTTTAGAAATAAATTGGACGGAACTGATTTGACAGTGACGTACACGTGTCGAAGTCCCCCCAACCCCCGCCTCTTATTCTTTTGCTCTCCTCAAATCAACTTGATTAATTGCTTTTCCTAAGTGATGGCGAGTATTCAAGTACCGCGTTATGATTTATGATACTTTAGCACTTATGAAAATCAGCGGGCGAAAAATAGCGCATTGTTTTCAAAACTGCACATTAGCTGACTTTTCCATTTAGAAACTCAATTTTAAATACTTCCTTCAACATAAAAACTCCTAGGATTTATTACGCCATCCAATTTTTAGTCTCTTGAAAACAAAGCCTTCATACTCTTCAAAAATGTTTAAACACTTTCCAAACCAACTCTATAAACAATATTATCATATTCTACCAAACGAGTTACGTATTCGCGACCAAAAACCGATTACTCCCTTTTTCATTAGTTGTGGCGACCTCAGAAACAACAGCCACTGGTAAATGATAACAAAACTGACGCACGAGCTCTAAACAATTTAGCATCGTTACTCCGCCATAATTTTATTATGTGATCCCGCTTGTTGATTCGTTTCATTCGCGACCCGCGACGTAAATGTGACCTTGTGGCAACAATACGTACCCTAAATCACAAATTTAATTCGTTTTTTCAAAAAAAAAATCTAACACGGCCCACCACTGTAAAAAGGAAAAAAAGGTTGTTTTAATTTTAATAGTAATCGCATTTGAAAATTACCGATGACGTCATGGAATCACATAATTCGATGTGATTTTTGGAAAACATGACATATCGGCTAGAAAGTGTTAACGCCGCTAAACGTCATTCATGTCCCCGCCATGTTCTTCTTTCTGCGTGCGGTAAATGATTTCATTGTGCAACGGCTGCCGTAATAAAATCGTATCCAGACAGAATACATGATCGACTCTAGAGAGGAATTGCTGTCCCTAATATAGAAAAAGAATGGCGGCTGCGGCAAGATTAATGGCCGGAGACAAGGTGGCCGCTTTGAAAAATTGTATCTGGTATTCGCGTTCTCTGAAAGATATATTGTCAGCTGACATGGTTTGCCATAACACACTGGCCGGACAACATTCCCCTTTTCAATTGTGCTTTGTAGGTTATGTAGGCGGTTTAACAAGATATTCGCGGATTTTAACTGAGGGTTTGTGGCCGTTGGCATGTGATTGTTAATGAAAAGAATAATTGGTGTAATAATACCTCGCCAAACAACGACTATTGTTTGTGATTGGGTAAAACTTGGTTAGCTGGATTTCCGTTAGGTTAGGTTAGATTAGGTTATGTTAGGTTAGATTATGTTAGGGTAGATTAGATTTTGGTAGGTTATGTTAGGCTAGACTATGTTAGGTTAGGTTAGGTTAGGTTAGCTAAGCTTGGGTTAGATTCGTCTATGTCTGAATTGAGTTGAGATTTTCAGCAACAACCACGGCAGAAAGTCATCAGTTTCGAAGCAAGTTTTGCCGACTGCAAATTGCGAATCTCGTGTCGCAATTTGGCTCGCGCGATCTAGGTTTACCCTACTTGCACTGTCGGCAATGTCAAAGTTGTGGCGCAGGTGAAGGCGCGCGAGGCATAATTCATTATTGGTGCTACACTAACCATGACCTCAACGGGTTCTGAGAACTTATCGCCGAGTCTGCTTGTGTCTTTGGCATTGTGAAACGTCCCCTTTTTGTCGGAGGATTTCAGGACGATTGGATTGTGTTGTGGAGGAAACCAGAACGCTGTTACTTTGGATTAACCTCTTAATGCACGGTTTTCTCAGAATTGCAATGTTTTACCATTTGACAACACGGGCATGTACATTGAGGGCTTGGTATCAGTGACGGACTAAAGAGTTAGGAGGTAATAGAGGCAAAACGGAAGTACCGGAAATAGAAATGTAAAAATCAATATTTATATACATTTTCGGATTAATCTTTAGATAGTAAGTTTCCCAGTGTATGAAATTTTGCAGTACATTCCAATCGCGCCCGAGTTCGGTTCTTGCTGATAACATTGTGTTTTTTCGCTATTTTTCACCTATACTATTATTGGTAATAAAACAATTTTTCTTCTAAGTGAAAGTAGCCTAAGACTAGAAATTAATTTAACACTTATTCAAAAATTATTAAAAGAAAGTAAACATGAATTACGGTTCCGTTGCCAACTCATTTTACAAGCGAATTGCAATTGAATTGCGAATTACGCAAATCTACGTGAAAAAAACCGCCGGGAATTATGCAACGTTGCACTGATCGCTTATGATTAGTGTTCAAAATGTTGAGAAAGAAACGCTAAATAAACACCGATGTGACTTGCAAATACGTCCTTAATGTGTACAATTGGATTTTATGAGTCGATTTGCTAGTGGAATGCTAATTGCGAGGCGAGCGATTCGGGGCCCCACTTCCTCAAAAGTCGAAACGCCGATCACCTAATCTTATCTAATGGAATGGAGAACACCTGAACTTGAGAAAAGTGACAACGCTCGGCCGTCGTGATTTCGTGATTACGTTCTCACTGAAACTTATCGAAAATTTATCTGCGCACCGACAGCACCAGGGGCGCCGCTCTCAGTGTACACAAGTGGCTTATCAGCTTTTAAATCGCACCACAATAAAATGTAGCAACATAACCTGTCCTACTCACGTCAACCGGGCACATTTGCCATAAATCTACACATAATCCCCCCATGGAAGTTGCGATACACCGTTCCATTCTCGGTGTCAAAATATTTCTGGAAAATAAGGTAGAGGAAGATATGTATGTTCTTTCCCTCAGGAAACGCGCCATATTACTTGACTGACTCCTCAGTCACACAGTAACATGACTTTCGCCACTAATCGAAAAGAGTCACCTAACCTAATATAATCTAGCCCAGCCTAACGTAACCTAACGTGACGTGACCTGACGTAACATAACCTAACATAATAAAAAAAGTCAGTTCTGCAGGAAAGCGCAGGCGCGACAGTCACAGAGGTATTGCGCAAGCGCATTACGTCCCTTTTCTTTAATGAGTTCTCACGGATTTTCGGGTTACATCAGCAACAAGGTCTCACTTTTGGAACAGAACAAAACCTAATTGAAACGAAGAAAATGGCAATTAGCGCGAGGAACCTTGGTGGTGACTAGCTACGTGAAAATTGGTGCTTTTCCCATGTATAATATTCTTTATATTTGCGTTGGCGTCTTGGCTCTCTTGTAATGAGTTGTCGGTTAGCGCATAAAGTCGTAAAACAGCTCGAACTGATCTATGCTCTTGCAGTCGGTGTCGCTTGAAGTAGGACGTTTGAATTTAGATATGAAATTTTCCGGTATATAAATTCCGTGAACCACTTGGTTGAATTGAACGGTATATGATCATTTGAAAATTGGAAAAACAGAGAGAAGGTCTAATCTCTGAAACTTCGATTTGAAAGTTAAAATTTTGGCTTGAATAGTCGAAAACTCGGTTTCACTAGTATAGCGTAAGACTGTTTTTAGTAAAAACTTCATATTTGTTCTTCGTATTAATTTGTTGTTTCATCCCAATTTTCGATAGAAATCGCGAGGTGACTTTAAATTGTAAAAGGCGCAGTAATTGGGGAACGTGGAATTACGAATGGAGAACGCAAGTCTTGGGATTAATTAGAAATTAAACGTTTTGTGTATAACACGTGCGCAAACATCACGAATTACGGGGATTTCGACGTATGAAATCTCCGTTTTGGATGTAGGTCACCCTCAAGTGGATAAACTTTTAACAAAGCGTTAATAATAATCATCCGGGAGTGAGTTTTCTCATGATAGGGGCTGTCATAAACTGATTCACAAAAGTTCACTCTATATTATTTCTTACGTTGACTTATATTTAAAAGACGTTGAAGTATAAAATAATAGGTAGTATAAATTATTAATAACAGATTGCTCAATTATGTTTCTTATATTTCTGCTCTAAATTTAATAAACGTTCTGAATTACACTTAAAAAAATTAAATTGAGAAAATCATCTACACAAAATTTTGGAACAACAAAATTGATCCAATTAAAAATTGTTAATAAAATTTTTCACTATTTTTACCAATTATTGACGTTTTTTAAATACTAATCACTCCATAATAAAAATAATAAACAAACAAAAATTTTGACTTCATTTGGAAAATTGACTGGTACCGTTCTTGCACTTGAAACAATTGATTTCCGAAGTATCGTGGACCCTTGATGCGCAACGCGGCACAGCGGAAAGATGACGGGCACAGGAAAGCCAGAATGACTGAGAAATGATGTTGAAAAAAACGAGTAAAGACAGCTTAATTCGATCAAAGGCTGGTGCAGGAAGGGGCGTACTTAAGTTACATAAGTCGTCTCCCTTCCACCGGCTCAATTTGAAATTGTAGCGCGGTAATTTGCTTTATCTGTTGTATCGTATTGTAGTATGGTGAATGCATGCGCAACGTGCTTTCTACAATCTGTCAACTCGACTTCAGTCATAAACGGTCGGACGCGATAGCCGATACAACCTGTATCGATACAGTCTTGTTGTGGCTGCTCTTGAACGCCTCATCGCGGTCTTTCCATTCGCGGTCATAATTACTGAAATAAGTAAACTCGCGCTGTTAGTTTTTTTTGGTTTCGTGTGAAGACTGAATGGGACTTGAGTGAGTGAGTGCGATAGATATGCTCAAATATCACTGAAACGGAGTCTGGGTATTTCTTTGGACGAGTAGCATTTTTGAAAAGAAAATGCCTGTTTACAACATCATTACTAGGAGACGGAAGGTACCTATTTCAATCAATTTCTGTGTAAACAACTCGTTTGAATTTTCTCTCAACTTATGCATTTTATTTGAACAAAAGTTCACTCGTGGATGTGAATGCATTCACAAAGGTAATCCCTTATAAGATTTCGTCACTCATACAGAACAAAATTATTACAATTTTTCAATTGTTCCTCTCATACGCTATATGATTTACATGTGCTCGTTCTCTCTTTCGCTTACTTTCCTTTACTTCAAATAACCCTTTGTTGCTTACGTAAAATTTAGATCTTAATCTACAGTGTACAGTTGTAGATTTTGAGTTAGGAAAAGTGATTTTGCACATCTGTCACCAATACACGCGCGAAACCCCATTTTTCAACTCACTTAAATGCTATTTTCTTATTAATTTGTTACTGTTTACAAATGAAACTGTTTCCTCTCATTTGTCTCGAAAGGTGTGAGTAATGCAAGTTTCCTCTTCGGAATCCACTTAGATAAGTAATGTAATTCCTTTCCACCTCAATTCGTCAGCAAACAGGTGTTTCCCGCTTTGTTACCATTTTTCCAATGTCCGAAGCCAAACACGTGCGATCCTCATCCGCAAAACGTGCTGCAAATAGATAAGCGATGAAGTGTCACTCGTGGCTCCATATTCGGTGCAAACTTTCGCCCATTTCCGAAATCATCCGCTTAGCGCCATTCGAACTTTGCTTTCGAATCGAAGGCCAGTTAGAAGATGAAAAATCGTGCCGTCCACGTTCCACAACACATCAATTACGTACTCCCTCTAAAGGCACAACTGCCTTAATAAATAGTTATTCGCTGTTAATTAATACTTTTCAGCATCGGAATTGTTGCATCCTCGATCGAGTCCCACTCTTCTCGGACTTCTGCGACTTGATTCTAATTCCCCGTGGCCGAACAAATATTTTTAAACCCTTCAAAACGCAATTTTCATTTAGTGGAGGTGAACTGCTGCGAAGTGAGTGGGTGACACATCAAAACGAAGGAAATGGTTCGGAAATCAACCCTTTTAGTGTATTAAAACTGAGGGTATAATTTATATTTATTTTTCTCAATTATTGATTAGAATCACCAATGAATGACGCATTAAGAATCAAGCAATACGTTAACTAAGTTCTAACAGTTTGCACTGTCAAGGGATTAGATTTATTTTTGCTTATTCCTTCTCTGTTAATTTGCACATTACATGTAAGTGCATTCGATAATCGTCGACATTAAAACAAAATAGAATTAAAAAATCCGAAATTTCACCACAAACACGACTTTGGCTCATTTGCGAACACTTCAACCCCTAATTTATTAATTACATACGATATACTGAATGATTGTTTGCATTCCTGCCAACTTGGGTGAATGTGTAAAACTTCACACTGAAAACCGCCTCGTCCAGGCTAACTTATTGACAATTACCATTCGCATCAGCATGTTGAAACATTCATATTGGCACGTGCATGAAATTGACATTAAGAAGTAATATTCAGAAGCAATCGTCCGTTTCGAATTCCCCCCTAGCTGTAATTCGCTTGTCTCATGTGAATACTCTTCCGGATAGCTTTTTTTCTAATTGATTTCCACTGCAAAGTCCCACCCACATATCAAACTGAAGTCGGTAGACGTGACGAGGCGATTTATGGCAGTCGATTCGAGAGGAAACTGTCATGCTTCTCGATTCCGGCGTCATTACATGCAAATCTAACGATTCCGGATCCTAAATGAGGTGTAATTAACGATTTGTTTTCCGATCGGAGTCAGACTCCCAGAACAGCGAATTTTGATGTCTCTAATGCGAGTCCTTCGAAACGTGGGAGATTTTGTCTGAAAATTGCAACCACACTCCAATTTTAAAACAAAATTAAACATGTTTATTCTGCTTCAATAATTACTTCGTGGTTTGTGGTCTATTTCGTAATGTTCATTCCATTTTTCATTCTGGATTCATTTGGATTTATATTTGTATTGAATTTTTGTTTCTTATGCGTTTATTTCTTGTTTTATGTATTTAATTTTTATGTATTATATTTTACTTTTTATGTATTATATTTCAATTTTTATGTATTATATTCAAATTTTTACGTGGTATATTTAAATTTTGCATGTATGAATTTTCATTTGAATTAATATTTATTTCTTATTTTATAGCTTTTCAATTGAATTTTCATCCATATTAATTTTTTCATCACCTTGATTTTAATTTTTTTCTGTTAACATATTTCGCTTTTACCTCATTAATTTTCTTACTGCTTGTCAGTTTGTTACTTTACTTTTATCATCAATATGCACAGGAAAACCTCTTCTTCTAACTTTAAACTTGAGAAAATATGCAATAAACGTGTGCAGAAAAAGCGCAGTTGCATTTGTCAGATGTAAGATCAACTAAAACATCTACCCAGTATCAGAGGATTCAAAGTACCTTAGCCCTCACGATACTGGTGGGTTGGGAAATATTTACCCGAAATTAACGGATTGTTTGTTGATTTTTAGGCCAATTTTCCACGCCATAACTGCACATTGACTTTTGGATTCATTCCGCGTCGTTCGGATAAACGATCGAAAACAAAGCCATAAAGAATAGCAATGAGCGCATTGAGTATTCGGGGCGTGCAAAATTCAGTTTCACTCATTCGATTGTCCGGTTATTTTCGCTAATGGGTCGTCTGAATTTTTTCGTACGGCCGGCCCACTTTGATTTTCATTCTTCGCAGATGTCGTTCTTTGAGATATTGAGGAGGGATTTTAATGAAAAAAAATGACATTAAATAGAATTGCAAATCATTATTCAACGTTTTTTCGGCCCTAGTGCTTGCACAAGGATACAACATTATTCATTTTTGGTTACACAACTCAATACTATCGCAAATAAAAAAAATAGAGTTAAAATGGCTAAAAATTGCACGCCCAAGAAAAATTAATCCTTACCGTCTCAACGATCATTACCGATAGAGAGTTAAAAAGGCTTAAAGCAAAGTCCTAAATTCGTTTCTATCCGTAACGAAAGTTAGTCCAAACAGCGATTTACTTACTCCTGGTGATTAGATAGTGAGTTGATATTGTACCTAAAAATTAATCACATTCATGCGTAAATATTTGTTTTTGAATTTTGCAGGGCTTCACAGATTGCTACACGGGAGCCCTTCGGAAAAGAACCTGCGGCTTTACGGCATTAGAAATGTACATGTTTGTACGGAATCTAAGGCACATAATGCATTATTTATTCGCGATAAGTAAAACGGATTCCTTCATGTTAGTGATAAGTTTAATCGATGCTCCCACAATAAATCATTCTGTGGATTGCGTACAACAATCTCTTTAGGCGTATGTTTATAGGTCTTTTCATGTACTTATACTAGGTATCCGGTAAATTGTTCGGTTGCAATTACTCGAAATCATTTGCTCGAAATGAATTGCTTGAAAATTAATTCCTTCTGTGGAATATTGCTTGTAATAAAAGTTCGCCTGAAGGCAATCGCTCGGATATCAATTGTTTAAATTTGTTTATTTTAGATGAATTGCCGAGCATTTGACCGACAACATTTGGCCAAATATCTCTTCGGACAAATGTTCGTATGACCAAATCACCGTTTGGTCATATGTTCGTTTAGCAAAATATCCGTTTGGCCATAAGCTATCGACTAAATGTCCATTCGGCTAAATGTTCATTCGGCTGAATCTACATTCGGCTGAACGTCCATTTGGCCAAATGTCCGTTGCTCTATATCGTCTAACGGGGAGTTGCGGGTCCGAAATTGACTTTATCGATTATAACAATTTGAATTTCCACGGCGTGAAATACTAGCCGATATGAACGTGCAACATCTGTTTCAATTGTCGTTACAGTTCATTAAACAATGCACCCGCAACCTTGAAATCCACCGTGGAATTTTGCATTAAACGGGAATTAGTTGAGAAAAATCGAGAAGAAACAATGGGATTTACGATCGCGTTCGGAAACTCGGCTTGTCTCGTTTCGACTCCGAATGTACGAGGCCCGGTTTCGTAATGCTCTTAAAATATTTTATTGGCCTCTAAAATGTTGCAGCACTTATGCAACTGTCAAGGTCTAGGTTTCCGAAGTAAGTTCGTCAATAGTCAATGAATCTTTCTTTTGTCATTGAAAGTTGATTTTTACGAGAATAGATCTTATTCTCCGCTCTTCTCTTCATTTCTGTCCGTATGTACGATGGGAGTTAGCATTAATAAAAATGATGGAATTTGATATTGGTTTAAAAAACATGGAACTTGCATTTTTATTGATATTTTTTTGTTAATGGCCGTCACACTATGGTTTCGAAAACCGCTTGGTAACGAAATGCGGATACGACTAAATTGTGCAACCTATTTGAACTTGCGTTTCTTCCGATTTCTAACTTGTTTGCACCCGAAATTAAGCGGATCATGCAAAGAGCAAATATCAACCGGGTCCACCGCTGAAGCAATAATCCGGCAAGTGATAATCCGTTTAGGAGGATCATAGGAAAAGGGCAATTTTAGCGGACTCGCGAGTAAACTTCAATTTACCTGGTTTGGCCGAACAGCTATTTGACCAAACGGACAATTGCCCAAAAAGGCATTCGACCGAAGGGACGTTTGGCCAAACAGACATTTGACCAAATGCTATCGGGGAATTAGGTAACCAGAATTAATCGCAAGATTTTGTATTAAAATCATTAAGTTTTATGGACATAAAACTCACTGACTAAAATGGAGTCTACTTTATTTGCTGTCGGGACGTTGGAAAAAATCCCGATATTTCGACTATTCAGATAAATGACGCTTGTTGGGTTGTAAATGCGAAAGCTCTTTCGCTCAGAGTCTGATCCGTCTACAAACAAGTGACGCTTATGATGTGATATTATTTCACGCGTGAAAATTTGTTCGTAGTAATTTTGTGTGCGCTACTCGAGAATTACAACTGAAAATTGCGTCACGAAGATTTGGGTTGTTCATTGTTTTGGGATTTCGTGAGATAGCGCAAAACTGGCCGCCAAGTGGGAAAATCGATTCGACCAATTAATCGCTAAGGTCCATGATTTTATCAGCCAAGGATTTAAGAAGGAGAAAGTCCCAGGGAGCCTAGTTACGAACCTTTTTTCTCGACCAATGTGCGGCTGCTATTTGTCTAGTTGTGACAAAACTAGATGCAAAAATATGCAGAAAACAGTGGCGTATCCTAAGATATGTTTGTAGTTTGTTTGGCGGTATCGCCTTTGATTACAAGTAGGGAAAATAAATAAACGACGCCTTTTGAAAGAAGTAGTTTTAGGGGAATTAGATTTTCTATCTGGTGAATTCGACAAATTTCATTATTATACTCTTCAAAACGAAGTTTTAAAACAGTGTATTGTATGCGTCATGTTATTTATTTTAGACAGCTGGACACATTATATTTTATTAAGAATTGGTATTTGAAGCATCATTCCAAATTTCGTTCATTGGAGTGATGTACACACCAATGGAAAGTAATGTTCGAATGTGGTTGAAATCACGAAAAATTAATCGGAAAGATTTTCTGTCCGCACTAAAAGCTCGTTCCGTTTATCAAAACGAGACTACGTCACTGGTCGGCTAGACCAACAAAGCTGTTGGCCCGAGTAGCGGTTCACTCATTTCGATCATTATGCAATAAAATAATGAATGATTTGTCAAGCGCATTAAAAAGAAATATGGGCCCGGGCTTGCTCCTGTTTCTTTCCAACCAATCAAAGTGAATGAGGTGTAAAACCACCATCGATGACTTCTTGGCGCAACTGGAACGGGGAGACGCTAAAAAATGCACTTTTATCGCCTGAGGCTCGCATGCAAATTTCTCCTTGGAACTTGGAGGCAGAGCTTCTCGGTTCTCGGGAGACCAAATTATGTATGTTGGGATTTACCACGTTCTTTTTGGATTTCCAGAACAACTCTTGTTGCTAATCGACTATATTTTGTCGTCATTTTTTTTCTTTCGAGGTTTCCTTGCTCTTGTGTTTTTCTATAGTACTTCTCGGGGTTTCTTGATCACTCTTTAGGTTTTTGGTTCTCTATCGAGATTTTTTGCCATCTGTCGAAATTTTCCGTCATCTTTCGAGTTTTTCCGCCATCTTTCGAAATTTTCCGGTTATTTTTTGATATTCCCGACTTTCCCCGTTTTGTTACTTTTGGCCTAGAAGGCGCCGCCAATGTTTTACTCAAAGCTAAACTAATTAAATCAAACATAACGAAAAAGTAAAAGCAAATAACAGTATTTGTTAACAATTAGAATTCTACGTGTACATATGTATTTACTAACAACTCGAATAAAACCGATTCTGTAAACTAGGACGATATATTGGGTTCTCATATTAAAGAACCTAATGATTACGTTTTGCGCAAGCGTGCCAACAATGGCTCATTGACAATACCTCATTTGTCCAGTGATTTTTATTCGCGCGACATTTCTGGACTTCGATTGTAATTATTTTTGGTTTCCCAATACACAACCTACATTCGCTGGTCCAGATTACAGGAAATCCCAAATTGAACGGCGTTTTTTCCTCCGATGCCAGTAATGATGATTGCCCGATGTGAGGCTTTTATTACTTTTCACCCTGTATGCGCGGATCTTTTATCAATTAAAGTTCCATCCGCTCGGTTAGCCTCCTCAAGCCAAGGTCGTTATGCATAATAGCGTCGAGTCGACGGCTTATTATCTGGCCAGTTTTATAATAACTTCCAAGTAAACGAGGATTGAGGTGTAAACGTACTTTCCCAATCAATTCACCTGGTAATGCGGAGCCAACGGTCGGCTCGAAGGACCAGAATGTTGATTCATCAGGCGTAGCCATTTGCCGATGGGAATATAAATCGCTCAATTCATACACTCATATTATATGATGGTTCAAAAAGATTTCGCGATGGGTAAATAAATTCTGATGAGCGAAAAAATTCTTGATAATTAAATTCTATTAGGGGTGAATGCAATATTTAATGGGTGAAACTGATGAATGATGATGATGATAATGAATGATGATGGTGAATATATTTTGTGATAGGTGAATATATTCTGTGTTAAGTTAATAAATGTTATGATGAGTGACTGAATTCTAACTCCAGAGATGTGTTGTAGCAACTCCAAGACCGATTTCACCAAAATCCAAATTGGACCGAATAAATTCAGTTAATACACTTGGAAATTAACTCACCGACTCGCCCGCTAAACAAACTAATTAGACACAAACGAAACAGTACGATAAAAGGCGAAAGCCGCCTTTAAAAAAATTCAAAGTACAGCCGATTCATGAAAAATGACAAGACCCAATCGCCAGGCCACACGACGCATATGAACTTGAGGATTTAGGTCATAGCTCGCGTGCATTGTGCGATACATCGTGTAAATTGTAATTGATATGCCTCCAATTGTTCGGCCATTGTTCGTCGAACTTCTGGCCGAACATTCGAAATCCGAATGAACTCTGGATGTAGCTCTGTGTCTGGCGAAATTTTTCTCGATTTTTATATGGTTTTTCTTCATTTCGTTCAGAATACTGCCGCACTGGTTGTTGAGATAAGTTAAGGGAAATGAATGGACTTCCCAAGCAAACAATTTTGATCAAGATGATCAGAGTGCCCAAAGTCCAAGTTGTGCTGATTATTATGCTCGTGGATGTAAACAGTGATAAAAGAGCGTGTATTGTAAATTTTAAACCACCTAAAATGAATGAGCAGTAAATTGTTGTTGAATTAAGGAGGCAGTTCCTAGATGATTTATTAAAAAAATTACAGCTCTTGTAACATAATGGTGTTTGTTTATCAAACAATCGTTCATTGAAGAAGGAGGATTAAAGTAGTCTGGATTTACATCGTTTTGTTGCACTATGGTTCCGAAATTTCGCTCAAGAGACCCAATTTATGGTTTTTAGTAAAATTTTAGTTGTCGCATCTTGATATTGTTGTAAAGAAATTATCTTTGTTTTCGATTGTAATATCAGTTGTTGCAGTCAACTTGTCTTTTTGTCCTCATCATTAATTTTACTAGGCGTAAACTTTCAAGCTCAATACTTTTGCTTGGCGCCAATTAGTAAATAGTGATTATGCGCGGAGATAGACATAGTTCTTACGTCCTGAAGATTGTATATCACTACGATCAGCAGTAAATAAAAATTGTGTTGGCTTATCTATCCTGGGACAATAAACTTATCAACATAATTTAATGTAGGTGACACGGCAAATATTGAATGAGTTGAAAACAGGTGGTTTGTGTAATAGTAGAGCAAACAGATTGGAAGATGGCCAGCGCTGCTAAAGCACTAGTAGGGCATTCTTCATACATCCAGCAGCGCAAGAAGTAGGGATCGTCGTTGGTGGAAAGATAAAATATTTGACATAATCCTCCATTGTTTTACTTTTGTCTGGCCTATGACCACCATGTGGGTTTGTAGATAAGTGGAGTAAATATTTGGAGTATTGCGTTCCAACAAAATTTTTGCAGAATCTACGCACTATCAGAGTTGTAAATCAAAACTTTGAGGTGGAAATGAGTCGAGTATCACGGACCATTGTTTCGTAAAACGTGAGACGTGCTGCGTACTCGTGTTAGCTGATAACTAGACTTTATCGAAAGAAAAGTACAATTTGAAGAGTATACAAATATTTATAGGTGTTAAAACGTAATAGAAAACTTCAATATCCAAGGCCATTTCCTTCGTCGTAATTTTTCTGAAAAACAACTTTATAACTAAAGTAATTAACAAATCAGGTTTTTTTTCTAAAGATTAACAAGATACAAATTTAGTTGAATTTTGCGAATGAATGTTCCCAAATTATGTAATTCGTAATTTCTCCTAATAATAGCCCACACTGCGTAATTGCTTAAAGGCTTTTACTCGACCTTCAAAAAGTGGAGCGAAGCACAAAATTTGCTTCCGAATTGAGCTTCATGTAGTTTACCCGGTAACATTTACTCCAACTCAAGTGTCCGCTATCTTATCGATTTTGTGCATATCGAGATTAGTTCTGGCGTTACTATTAGAAAAATGCGAGCGAACCGAGTTCTTGTGCCCAGATGGCCAATCAGGAGGCAGCTGGAGATTCTGATAAAGTCTCGAGCTTAATCTCAGGAAAATATGCGGTTATCTGGGAAATTAATTTCAAAGTAGTGACTGAGGAAAACGCACGAAGATCTCTTGAGCCACCCATCAGATTTCTGTTCGGTCCACTCCACGAAATATCCGAAACACTCGAAAGATAATTTCTACCTGTTATCGCGTTCAAAGTGGAACCGACAAAATCTGATACCAGCACAAAAACCGTTTCTAGGTCAACTCTTGTCATCTCCCGCAACTTTTCCCCAAACAAATAAAAATGATCCGTCAAACAGCGCTCGCCTTGTCAGCATTAGCCCGTTGCGCCATCTAATTACCATGTTTATCAATGGCACTTCCTCTCCGCTTTATTAAGCTCCTCTAATCGTCGACCGCGGAATATTGCTGAATGGAGATAGGCTTATTGATTCGGGAGCCAACTGCTTCGCCTTGGCACACGCTTTTTCCCTCAAACTTTTGGCACCGAAACCTTTCACGATCATTATGAGAGCATCGATAATCGACGCACTAAACGCTCACCAAACAAACGCAGGAAGGCTTTCTTTCGCAATGGACAATTATCACTTCCAAATACACTTCTTGCGGGGATCGCACGCCACAATACAGTCGAAAAATATTTAACTTAAGCGCCGACCCAAATTTAGAATTCTTTCGCTAATTGGCGCTATAGTCGTCCTTAGTGCTATTTCTGATAATGGCCCAAAAGTTGTAATCTCTCGAATTTGAAAAAACAACCAAACTGTCAATTATCAATAATTTCCAATGATAATAAAATTGTCAATAATAGTCAAATTGACAATTGTCATTAACGGCCACATCGTCAATAATGATTTGGTTGTCAGTAATGATCAAATCGTCAATAATGGTCGACTTTCTAAGAATATTGTTGACAACTGTCACAAACAATCCTATTAAAAAAAACTATTTTGCATCCAAAATTTATTATGCGAATCATTTTTATAGGAAAATACGGCAGTTTTGCTAGTTGAGATAAAGAAACACAGGTAATAGAGTTGCGCAATTTTGCAAATGAAATTATCCCGTTTTCTCTCCTAAAAATGCAGCTCATCGAGTTATAATTGAAACTAATAGAAAATATGCAAATCCCAGCAATAATCGTGACCGTAATTATAACTTCAATGGGTAAACAAACGCGTCAATCCTCTATTGTTTACTGCAGTCGTGAGTTGCTCCTTTGCCTTTTCAGGCCGATTGCGACCAAAACGTATGCAATTTCAATAAAGTGCCGTAGTTTTAGTTGCCTACTCAAATGTATTCTCTCCACTCATATCGCACTGTTGGCTCTGGGATGGCGCAACTCGTTCAAAATTGGACTATTGCTGCTAGTTTGTATAACCACAGAGGAACGGTGGTATAACATAAAATTTATTTAACATATAATTTATATTATAAATTAGTCCCAACTATGACTGACGGATATAGGGCTTTGCCCTTTTCATCTCTACGATCATAATAATTTCGCTGCTAAAATAATAATGGAGATCCAAAAACTATAGGTCATCTTTCCCAAATACGTGTTATTGCGGACTAGACGTCATCCACACAACAATATCCTCCTTCACGAAGAAAACAACGTAATAAAGAAAGCTGTTGCGATAAAAAAAAATCACTGTTATGAATAAAGCACACGCTACACGACGAAAAATTCTCGACTAATGACAATAATAAAGACGCCCATATTCAATCTAATAAGTGACCTTGAGTCAACAGACCAATTTTTCCACTGATACGAATCTACAATACGTGTTTTTCATTGATCCAATGTACAACATAGACGTACGATTCTACCCTTCGAATCGATTTTGCCTAAGTGGGTGACCTTTCATGAACAAATTGGAGTTTCCCCACTCATTCGCCAAGCACTTTCCACCTACCCAATGAATACAAATAGCAATTTGCCCCTTGATTCCGGAATTCTTCCCAAATTCACCCCATCCGGCTTTTAAATTGAGGTTAAGAGATGGCCTTCTTTTTTTACCTTATGAACGATGTTTTGCGTCCTGTATAACTTTTTCCTTGAATTCATATGACCATTGATGATTATAAAAAAAAACTCGCATCAATAATACATACTTCGCAATAAATAATAAAATAATAAAACTTTGTTTTGAAGAGTATAATAATCAATGGCGTCGTGTGAAAAATAAGGATATTTTTTGATCCTCTCTCTATACATTTTTTCTTTTTCTATGAGTAATTTTTTCTATTGTTTTTTTCAGGCTGAAGATCTGATTGACGATTTACTGTCACTAGAATCTAGTAGTCTAGCATCTGATAGTTTTAAGACCGACAACTCTCTCACAAGCGCCGATATTAGTATTAAAAATGAGCCGCTCATATTTTCGGAGGCGGAGCTAAACGCGCTGGCGAAAGACCGCCAGAAAAAGGACAATCATAATATGAGTAAGTTAATGTCTGATCAAAAATTCATCGCATTGATAAGTGTTTTTCGCATAAGTACATACATCAATCACTCATTCCTAAAGATTAGATCATTCCCTTAATTGATTCTTCATGTATGTAGGTATGATCTCTTATTTATTTATTGATTTATTTACTTATTTATTCATTTAACACACATTTTATACATACATTTTCTTCGCCTCATTCTCTACCTATTCTCGATCAATCTCCACGTATTTCCGCGCATTCCCAACGTATTTCCGCTAATTTTTCACGTAATTTATTAGTAGTTTATGGGCATTTTCCCATCCCTCTTTGATTGGCTACACCGTGAATGCTAATCCATTCTATTCGTTAATTCCAAATGATCAATTTGCGAATTATTCGCCACAATTTTTTGCTTCGACGTCTGGTTTGAAGGTCCTCCATGCATTGTGCACTTTGCCTCAAAACTCAGATTGTTCCCTATTTGTTGGCAAGGTTATTTATGCACTGGTAGGTCACCAGCGGACCGTTCGACTTCGCTTTTCAATTAAGTAATTCAAATGATTTATTCCCATCTTGGTTTGTGGAAATTTCCAGTCGCTTGAGCCAGCGCTGCCCCAGTACTGGTTTTGAATAAAGCTATGAGAAACTAATCCCATATAGACGATTTGAAGTTTGTGATAAATTATCTCGGAATTATTCATAAGTTCAAAATGTTCAACTTATTTTTTAAATTGTTTTGTTACGTGGAATCTAGTTCATTTGAATTGTAATATTTTGTACGTTTTATTTATTTTTTTATTCAATTTACACTTTTCTTGTTTTAGTTGAAAGGCGACGGCGCTTCAATATAAATGACCGAATAAAAGAATTGGGAACATTACTTCCGAAAAATAATGATCCCTATTTCGAAATTGTGCGGGACGTTAGGCCGAATAAAGGAACAATCCTGAAGTCTTCCGTGGAGTACATAAAGTGCTTGAAGAATGAAGTGCAACGACTGAAACAAAACGAAATTCGGCAGAGGCAGATGGAAAATATAAACAGGCACTTGCAGCTTCGAATACAAGTAAACAGTTTTTTTGTAGTTAAGCTAATTAATTTTTTGCAAATTTTCAAATTATAGGGTCATTATTGTATTTTGTAATTATTTTTTTTCCGTTTAATTTGTTGTTGCTAATGTTTGGAGGTTATCCTCAAGTTAACTGTATTGCATATTAATAATTTATTTATAGTATTTTATTTGTTTATTTTTTTTTGTTATTTTATTAATTTATTTTTATTTATTATTATATCTATTAATTGATTGCGTTGTAATCAGGAATTGGAGCGGCATGCAAAGAACCACGGCCTCTTGATTCCCGAATTCAATTGGCAAGGATCTTCCTCAAGTTGTTTGCCCAATACTTACTCTAGGACACACAATCAACCACCAACTGTCATGCCAACCTTGTTACTGTCAGATCCTGTAAGCAAGGTACATTTTTGTAGCACTATGCAATTGAAATATTTTTAAAGGTATATCGAAGAAGATTCATAATAATTCTTCCTTGGTTTTTGAACCAGAGAGACCATTTATATTGCAACTTAAGGTGGTTTGTACAGTACAACATGCTTAACAATTCCATTGTGGAGCTTTTAGCAAATGGAACATTATTATTTCCAGATGCCTGACGTAATAACGGACGCGACCCACAGCATGTCTTGCATGGACGAGTTGATGGACGATGATGAGCCAGTGAACGGGGTCCATAGGGACCCGATGCTTTCTTCACCCCATGGACTTCATACCGATCCACTCCTATCATCCCCAGCCCACCCGGGTCCTGTGACTGACGCCATGTTGTGCGAACCGAGACTACCAACACCTACCAGCCACATCGATCCGGTAGATGGAGACACGCTGGATATCGATATGATTGCATGATATCCGGCTTTGTGCGGAAGATTCAGAGTGCACAGTTCGAAAACCAATTCTTCCTATTTACAAATATGTGTTAGGTTTAGGCAATTGTCTGTCCATGATTATGTAGCAGTCAGAAAACTTAGTCTCCTTAGCTCCCAATCACAGTTTACTTACAGAAGGGACTTCTTTATGAGTGGAGAGTTGCGATGGAATTGAAATTGTTTTAGTGGGTTGCCAAAGAATCATTAACCCCTTAAGGCCCACACTGAAGTCAATAATGAAAAATTTGTGCCTTAGGGAGTTAATTGCGTTATTAACCCTTTGTGGTTATGTGTTGGGGTAGCCCCGACATTGCACATTTAATGAAGATAAAATGTGACCGCAAAGGGTGAAGGGTTTATTTTCGCGTATGCCGCCAAAATTTCGCACATTTGTACCCCAGTATTTGGGTTAACCCCTTTAGATCGGCATCCAATGAAGTATAGGGTTGAATGGGTTGATGATTTTAGAAGTTATTCCAGAATGTTACCTAGGAGCTGTGATTGCCTTTACGGACTATCATGGCGAGTTACCGAGCTATTTATTACTATTACGATATTTACTGATACTCGTAAGTGTTTCGATTGATCCAAGTGCATTCGCCCATCTAAGTGTTAGCCTACTGAAGTGTTCACTTCCTGTTTTTTTAACGCGAAAATGGGAAATTAAAATTTTAGGTTTAATTCGGAAATGAGTACACAATTCTAAGTCTAAACTGTCAGATTCACGCTATCACACCACTTTAGTTGTAAGAGGAGCGAGCACTAAAAATACGGAGCAAGTGGAGACTCGGAACGGAAAAATTCAGCACAAGTGGAGAGCTAAAACAAGGAGAATATGCGCGAGTGAAGGGTCAAAAATGAGCAATAATTCAGTATTCAACCGTATTAACATTAAATTAAAATTTCGGCAAAACTTTGTGATCGAAGAACACAACAACCAAGACTAAGCGTTGAACGTAGATTCGACGCTGTAAGTTATTATTAAAAAAAGGGCCGCAACGGCAGTACTTTTAGGTTAAGTGTTATTCTCAGAACTTAGTGAAATGTTATGAATTTTAATCGTTTAGATGGAATTTAATAGTGCCTTATTCAACTGTTGTTGTTAGTTGCAATTCAGTGCCTTGAGAACGTCTACTTTTAAGTGTAAATATGAAACCGCAGGAGCCCAACTGTTCTCCCTCCTTTTTTTGATAGAAAATTACGAAAAAGACCGTTCGCAAACTGTTATATTTATGAGAAAAGTGTTTTAACGCATTATAGCTGTTGTGTTTTCTTATCGAGAGTTTATTTTAAAATATAATCGATTTAAGAAAATCGTTGTTTTTCATTATACTCTTGAAAACGGAGTTTTCGAGAGTATTGTTAAACTCTAGAACACGTCCCAAAATTCCGAGATATTCTCGCTACAAACGGGCGCGCCATTGAGTTCCGATCTGGGAGTAGTCGCCGCTTTCGCGCTAGTTTTCCCGCCGGAATCATTGTACTATGATTATCTATAACCGAACCTTTTAGAATCCGACGTCACGTTAACACTATGAATTTACTTATATTCGTACAATAAAATTTTATTTCGGTCTGCTTGGATGTCATATCCCTCGTTTTGCTCATGTTTGCCTTGTGTTCGAACTTCCATGAACGGGAGCGTACCTACATACAAATGCTGTGGTAAATGTCAATTTTTTTAAATTCTTATTATCTGTCAGATCGTACCGTTTTCTAAATAGTATGCACCAAAATATCCTTAAAGAACTTCGTTTTAAAGAGTATAATAATTATCGCATATCTTACGATAAATGTGCTATCGGCTATGTAGGTGTTAATGCGGCCTTATTTACAGGGACGCTTAATGTTTGCAAAAGTAAAAACATACTTAATGATGAATACAATATACTCTTTAAACACTTCGTTTTGAAGAGTATAAAAAATAGAAACCGATAGTAATTCGAATGTCAATTTTACAAGAGTTGCAACAAAATACGCTCAATCCACGGATCGCACACAGAGGTTTGCTGTGGCTGTGGTCTGCGCCTCAAGTCTCAATCTATATCAAGGTCGCCGAAATTCAATGAACCCTGGAGATTCCCTACCTTATCAGCGATGGTGACGTACCGACAGATGGCGGCAGCCGCGGTCCCTACAGCAATAATGAATCACCTTGCGAGGGAAATAGCCGGTGCGCGCAGGGGGAGAGAGAGAGGGCGAGGGCAGCCTATCGACGCATGCCTTGAGTCGATGTGAAATGAGTAAACAGTGTAGTTTGCGCAGTCCGTCGAATTTGCGTGGCCATGGCGCATTAACCGATATCGCTAGCTCAGACATGGTGGTAAAACATGCGCACGCTAGTGTTTTGCGATTAGTGGAGTGCCGTCGCTTATTATGTTCGAAAATGGATAAGTCCGCAAACGTCCGCCCGAAAAACGCTTGATGTTCGCGTTTCCTCGAAAGTGTGGTGCTCTCAGCGTCTAGTCGACGATGTCTTCGACGGATAAAATCAAAGTGGCCGTCAGGCTGCGGCCTTTCAACAGGAGAGGTGAGCTCGCTGGATTTACCTCACCAATTGCCATCCTACGTCAGCCGGAGGCCGCCAGGGAATTGACGATCGCCGTTTTGTCACCGCTTTTGTTTGACTGCTGTGTCCCCCCCGACCCGTGGGGGTTGTCCCTCGCGTATGCCTCATGTCGTGCGAAGTTTATTTTCCTCCGGCCTAATAAAATTACGACACCTGGGTGTGGTTTAAAATCGCTTTTTCAGCACCTTTACTTAATCTGCAGGACACGACATTGTGAATTATTCAAAAGCCAAATTCGGGCCTAATTGTTTGTCCCTTGGGGCACATATGTTTGAACAACCTCCGCGTTAGGTTATGATTTCATTTACCGTCATTTATTCTCCTTTCGTTTGAAATGGATAATTCTGTCGTGTTTGAATGATGTCGCGTTTTTGTATTGTCTCGAGATGTTATCTCTTAATTTGACATTGGAAGTCCGCGAATTGTTGAATGTTTATGTTTTCATTTGCTTTACGCTCCTAAACCCGCCATGCATTGTTTCTAAACACTACTACACATGTACCTACTAGCGGTTGATATACACTCGCACAATCAGCGATGCAAATGTATCATTCTCACTGAGAAATCGCGTTCGTATTTTACTGTACTCTTTAAAACGAAGTTTTTTTAAATGTTTAAGTCGCTTGTTTTGTACACCGTGCACTTCGATCCTTATTTTTACATGTCATGCGAAAACATTATTTAAGTAAAATTATAATAATTTGTTCAATGTCCGTTATTTTTTTGAAACAACACTACCTATTTGTTCTAGAACTTGAATTAGGAACGCAATGCGTCGTGGAAATGGACAAACAGCAAACCGTCCTGCAACACCCTTCAGTCCTTGATAAAATCGACAGGTAAGTTATGTTCAGAAAAACGTTAGCAAAGGACCAACTCAACTAGTAAAACCCATTATGTCCTAGCTCCGGTTCTAATAGGACGTTAATCCTAAGTAATGAAATTCTTGAGAATGAGTAATTCCATTATAATCCGGCTGTAACAGAGTTTCTGTTTTCTCTCCCTAAATTTAATTACGTCTTTGCGTTTAATCACTTTAAAATGTGCCACCCGAAACTGAGTCGACATGTTGAGGCAAACCGAAGTTCCTAAAAACAATTATCCTGTCACCGTTGTAAGAATGAAAACACTACGCTATCAAAAACTGTCATTGGCCAGTAATCTCGATAATACAGGTCACAGTTTCTCAAAAATCCATTCAAAATGTCCATTTCGTGAAGTACAATCATGAACACGTTTCGAACCGAATGCGTGAAAAATGTAGGGGCTCGCACAACTCGAGGACTGCTACTTTTAGAAAATGTAACAGACGATAATAATTAAAGTGATCACGCACGAGCGGCCATATATAACCACAACTGTCTCTCCAGAAGTACTGTTTGCTACGAAAAATTACAGGCCATGCCTGTTCGTTACATTCCACTCGTAAAGAGACAGGGAAGTGACCTTTTATTACTCTATCGGATCTTTTACGCAATTCAAGCAAATGGGATGAAACTCAGTTCCGCCTACACAATACACTGTCAATGGGATCCATATTGTTAAAAAACTGCGTTCAATGTCAATCGGAATGAGCACCATTGAAATGGTCGCCCTTGCCTTTGTACGTTTCTTCTGTGCGGTTAGCCAAGTTAATGAATCGATTTTGTGTACATACCTACTCGTGTGAGTCAATTTCATGGAATATATGGGGTCCTTAGGAGTAGTATGGGTCCTCCAATCCGACTTTGGGTCGTTAGTCTGTATTAATGCCACTAGTCTGTATTAATGTACATCGCTCGTTATCGTTGGTGACAATCGAAGGCATGCATCCCCTTCAAAACTACATTTCATTCCATTCGCTATAATTACTCAAAAAGCGCCAATTAACCGATAAACACTTTCTTCCCAAGTGAAACGCGATGGAAAGGCACGGTTTGTGTTTCCTCGCAACAAACATATTCGCGCTGAAGAATCGAGCAATTAATCACAAAAATTGCAGTGGAAATTCAGCGGGTTCGTTTTCAGAAGGATGACGCTTTAATCGAGAGCGCAATTAATTTCTAGTTAGGAATGCCTTTTCCCCGTATTCGCGGATTCAATTTTTGTGATTCATCCGAGTGGAAATACGAAAGTTCATTGATTGTTTCGAAATGGCATGTAGAAGAGCTCAAACTGACTACCCACTCGAGCTGGTGAGCTGTTTCGTCAGAAAGTACGCCCGTTAATTTTCTGTTTAGTTCGCTATCGGGACAAGTTGATACTAAATTCCCAATCAATAACGAAACGTTGCCCATCAAATATTTATTTAGCGCCGTCTGTTTTCTGATAAGACTTTACCACGTACTCTCCTAAGATCCACAATGAGGTTACATTTGTCATGTGCGCTCACTTGTTCAATGATTATCCTCACTCACTTGACGTTCACGTTCAATCACCTGTTAATTGAATACCTTCAATCAATGATTACCCTTATCTGTTAAATTAATACCATTTGTTTAGTTATTACCTTGCCTTGTTGAAGTCAACCTTTACTTACTTGTTGAAGTCAATCCCTACTCTTGTCAACCCTTACTGACTTACTTAACCCTTTAATGCACGGATTTCAGCTTTGTGTTTTTTTTGCCCTTTAGCACACACGGACATGTACGTTAAAGGGTTAAGACAACCCTCACCATGTGTTGGTTGGCTAAGTTAATTTTAGAATAATACAATTTTTGATTGATTTCCAAGTTTGCGCCTGGAAGAGTAGAAATAGAGCCCATTCAAATAATGACATTTCTTTGCAGGAAACAACCAAAAACGTTTGCATTCGATCACTGCTTTCATTCTCTGGATCCGCATCGCGAAAATTTCGCTTCCCAAGAGGTCGTTTTCGACTGCTTGGGACGAGATATTTTGGACAATGCGTTCCAGGGTTACAATGCCTGTATTTTCGCGTATGGGCAGACTGGTAAGTAAATTTACCTAGTACACGCCTGTTCTATCTTCTATTCTATTACTACCATCCCTACCATTAGGGAAACTCCATTCTCGTGGTTGGCTCCAGTTAGCTAGGGCGTTGGGTTTTTTCGGAAATACATTTATATAACACAAATTGCATCGAATAAAAATTAATCTATTGCGCACCCTGTACATCATATAGTTTCTCGCGATTGTTCTGTAAGGAGAAATATGATGGAGCTGAAGTCATTGGATCTGAACGCAAAAAGCAGATTAGATAGCGCTCCAACCTAGAAAAAAAGCAGTTATTCACGTCCCCAAATTCCCCACAGTAGCGGTTTGCAACTGACGACAAACTACATAAAAAGTGTTTCGGCGTTTTACGATCGAACGATTATATAGCACTTTTGATCACTTGGGGTCGTTTCCTAGTCGTCCCAATCTCCTCACCCCCCATCGCTGGGTGTAATTCCGCGTGAAATTTTCGTTGCCACCATAATCCGCCCCGTCTAATGGATTATGCCAACAAGTGGAGAATGTATTCCCAAAATGGGAATATAATTCAGACGCGCGCGAAAAACACGCAACCCTCTTTGTTTAAACGTGGACGTCCTTCTCCGTTAGTCATTCCTATTAAATAGGTGTGTCAGAGCTGTAAGCTGTAAAATTCATCCGGCACGCAACCCTCGCGGGTCCCGGCTTCCATTTCCATTAATTTAAATGAGCGTCGACCGAGCCACTGGAGAAACAGTCGAGTTCGTTACTTTTTCTGCCTCCTAATATGTGGGTTGTTCAAACATTCGAAATGTCGCGGTGAGAAATCGATCAGGCGTTTGCCGAACTGAAATCGAAAGCCAAGTACCGAGTAACTTCACCCCAATCGGAACTTACGTCACCTTGACGTCACCGCTTCGGTTCGAAATGCGACAGGAATCGCGTCGTCTTCCAAATCTGATTCCAAATGTCACGACTTCATTTCCAAACCCGCATTCGCTTATTGGAGCTTATTGGCGCAATAGCTCATAGAAGGAACTTTATTATTTGGAAAACATTAATACATTCTTCAAATTTTCCTTACGATTATGAATATTTTTTGAATTTTTCTTTTTATTAACAGTTTGAAACAATCTTATTAATTCATTCTCAATCTCAGGCATCGTGCTGTATTTACTTCATACAGTACGTATTTACTTTTTATAAGATAGAGACGAGTGTAGAGAGATATTGCAACCTCTGTTCTACTGATCTTTTAATGTGACATGTGCGCATACGCAGTTGATATATCCTTAATTTCTTTTGTTAAAATACAGGTTATCTATATTTAATTTAAATAAGCAATTTCAGCCTGCTTATTATACTATTAAAAACGAAATTTTATTCTTGTCTTCAAAATAAAATTACCAATAGTTACACGGAGTAGCTACTTGGAACCTTATAGTTTAAATTTTAATAATCAAAACGCATTCGAAATCTAAACGGCTCTTTTAAATTCAGCGATCAAAAGGAATCACGCAAAAATAAGAACACCAACTGATAGAGCCTTCACAATTAGTACGAAGACGTACAAACGGGAATTTAATGGAAATATTATTCGGAACCCCTCGGTTTCCAGGTCACGATATATCAAAGTTTAGAGCCACGTCCGTGGAATTACGCGAACGCGCGAAACGCGATTTTAACGGAAGTTCCATTACAAATTTGATGTGACTAAACACGTGACCGGAGGAGGAACAGCGCGCGGAAAACCGAGTCAGGAATAACTTTTTAATTAACTTAAGAAACGCCGACGCGGCAAAGCCACAAAAAAGAACGGAAAATGTGCGCTCGGTCGAGCAAAAAGAGAAATGGCAGTCTGTCCTCAATGAGTCGCCAACGCATTGAAGTTCGGGAACGATTCCGCGGAAGAATAGGGATTCCTGTTTTCCGCGCAGTCACTCTAAGAACTCGGAGCATTTTTGATAGCGCCAACGGGACCTAGACCTCAAGATTATGGTAATTTCAACGGCAAAAAGTGTCCCATGACCCAGTTAGTTGAATAAAACGCAACGCGTTTTATTCAAATTAGATCTTTCACGCATGTACTTCATGTTAGATACGGCAGGGAAATTAATTCCGCAAAATTTGAAATTCCTATTTGACGGGTTGCTTTTCAATTAAAAAAAAGGGAAATTCACGTCCGAATACTCCAACGTATTCGAATGAAAGTCACTCGTGAGCGGCGGAAAATTAAAATTCAACAAAACATAATCGCAAATAATTAGCGGAGAAAATTGCTAGGTGCAATTACTCAACTCGGGCTGATGTAAACAAGACTTTTGTTGCTCAACGAGTTCGGTTTTCACTCGGAAATTGTAGGGAGCAGCAAAAATAGAAAGCAACTTTTATCTGATTTTTGAGGTTAGCTTGTGCATATTAAAAAAAAATGGGGTAAACGTCCTTTCGAGACGTTGCAGGATTCGAAGCGTGAAATGTTTCACGGGTCAGCTTCACCTGCTTATTCACCTTCACATGCTCATGAGTCAATAAGCTCCAGTTTTAAGTGCTCGCAAATGAACGACCATTACCCGTCCAATGTTCACCCACTGGACATTGGCATTGCTATTGCAAACTGCTATTTGCTGGGAACTGGCTTTGACTCTTAGGCTGGGTGTTTGCATGGGGATTAGAAATTTTCTACGTGAGAAATCACGGCGCACTTTTTCATTGACAAAATATGTACAGTAAAATTTGAGTATTTTTTCGTTAAAGAACGGCAATTTTCTAATAAGATCGAATAAAATTTCCGGAGGACTACAGCAGTTTGTGGTTGTTCTAGGATCGGGGAAATCGTACACGATGATGGGCACGCAGGACAACAAAGGCATTATTCCACGATTATGCGATTCCTTGTTTGATCTCATAGCTAAGAAACAAAGTTCCGAATTAAATTATAAGGTTGAAGTTAGTTACATGGAGATTTACAATGAAAAGGTGCACGATTTGCTTGACCCCAAGACAAACAAGCAATCTCTCAAGGTTCGGGAGCACAACGTGCTTGGGCCTTATGTCGACGGATTGTCGCAGCTGGCAGTCACCTCATTTCAGGTTAGTTCCTCACCTAGTTTATAGTTTGGAATAGGTAAATGTTGCATCGCGTTGGAGAATTCTTATGGTTTGTCATATCCAGTTTTAATTTTGTTTTAGTGTAGTGTTATAACTTATTTTGAACGTTTGCACTATATTACAACACTTCTATTTCGTACCTCCAGTTAATTTTATGTATAGAAACCGATTAACACTCAGATAATCGTGCTATTTCAGTTTGTTTAAGTATAGGTTTATTTTAAATGAGTATTCCGAATTTTTCTGGTAGTGTCGTGATCATTATAGGAACCACACAGTGCGTTTTGAAAATTTTTCTGTAAGGACTATAATCCATTATTTTTGTAATAATTACATTAGGGACATGGTCTTTATGAAACTTATTGGTTACATAAATCTCACTGATCTTCATATGTAGAACTCACTACACACCTAGTTAACGACAGGAATGGCCACATTCAACTATTATAAGTGCACCACTGCTCTATATGGATCGAATTGAATTGAATTGAAGATTATTATTATTATATTCAGGACATTGATAATTTGATGGCGGAAGGAAACAAATCGCGAACTGTGGCGGCAACGAATATGAACAGCGAATCATCCCGTTCCCACGCCGTATTCACTGTACTTTTAACTCAAACCTTGATTGACATAAGGACAGGCGTTTCCGGTGAAAAAGTGAGCAAGATGTCGCTGGTCGATTTGGCTGGATCAGAGAGGGCTGTGAAAACTGGAGCTGTGGGTGAAAGGTTGAAGGAGGGCTCTAATATTAATAAGTGAGTTCTATTAGCGGAAGGAGGCTGTGAGAGCCGTTGTGCTGACTGGGATTTCTTTTTGCTGTGCTCCAGGTCATTAACAACATTAGGTCTAGTCATATCTAAATTGGCTGATCAATCATCAGGGAACAAAAATAAAGACAAATTTGTGCCATATCGAGACTCTGTGCTGACATGGTTGCTAAAAGACAATTTAGGTGGTAACAGTAAGACGGTCATGGTCGCTACCATATCGCCTGCTTTGGATAATTACGAGGAGACTCTATCAACACTCAGGTACGCAGACCGCGCTAAGAGAATCGTCAATCACGCCGTCGTCAATGAGGATCCTAACGCTAGAATTATAAGGGAACTGCGGCAAGAGGTGGAGACTTTGAAGGAGATGCTCAAACATGCCACAGTGAGTTGACTGTCGAATCGCTTGATTTTAATCCTTCACCAGTCCAGGCACATGCACACATTATTTATGCATAGCGTATCGGGGTTGCCACAACATAAATGATCAAATTATAACTATGTTCAATCTAATTGAAACGTTTATTTTCGAGTTGTGTGATGATCGAGCAGTACAGTTGACAGTTTTCCGGACAGTTCGAACAAAGCTATTATTATACATAAAAAGACTAATTGTGCAAAATAAATGGACAAGGACAGGAGTAATCAAAAACAATGAATCTGTATGTATAACTTGCAATAATTGTTTAGGGTTCACCCGTTGGAGAAATTCAGAAAATCGATATAACCAACAAACTTAGTGAGAGTGAGAAGCTGTACAAAGAAATGTCCCAAACTTGGGAAGAGAAGCTGATGAAGACGGAGCGGATCCAGAACGAGCGACAACAGGCTTTGGAGAAAATGGGAATTAGTATACAAGATTCGGGGATTAAAGTGGAGAAAAACAAATATTACCTGGTCAATTTGAATGCGGATCCCTCCCTGAACGAACTACTAGTGTATTATTTAAAAGTGAGTGTCCGTCCATTCTGCGAGAGCCACCTAAAGATTTGAAACGTTGCAGGAGAAAACGGTCGTCGGTGCGAAAAGCAACGGTTTTGGTTGTGAACCGGACATACAGCTGTCGGGATTGGGAATTCAGCCGGAACACTGCATTATTACGATTGAAGATGGTGGAATATTCCTCGAACCACTTGCCAATGCCCGTTCCTACATAAACGGATCTCAAGTCACCAGGAGAACGCTTCTGAGGAATGGCGATCGAATCGTATGGGGAAATCACCACTTCTTCAGAGTGAACTGCCCTAAATCATTTTGTAAGTAGAATAGCAGTTGTGATCGGGCTAGTTTGTCGTCAAGTTGAATTTCCCGTTCTATTATAGTATGTATAGTATAAGAGTATAATACCATTTGAAATGCATTGAATAAATAGTCAATTACTGAATCTTGCAGCATCTACCTCCGAGCCCCAAACTCCAGCACAAAACATCGATTATAACTTCGCAAGAGACGAGCTGATGCTGAACGAGTTAGTCAACGACCCCATACAAGCGGCAATTTCCCGTTTGGAGAAACAACACGAAGAAGACAAACAGGTTGCGCTTGAGAAGCAAAGGCAGGAGTACGAGAGGCAATTTCAACAGCTCAGGAACATCATGTCCCCTTCGACTCCTTACCCGCCGTACTCGTACGATCCACTTCGTTTCGGGAAGCTCACGCCTTGCACACCAACCACTCAGATGCGTGTGGAGAAGTGGACGGAAGAACGCGATGAGATGTTCCGCAGGAGCATCATGGAGCTCAAGGCGGGAATACTCCGAGCGAATTCGTTGGTGCACGACGCGAATATCCTTGCGGAAGAGATGGGGCGGCAGACGAAATTCAGCGTGACCTTGCAGATTCCCCCAGCGAACTTGAGTCCGAACAGGAAGAGAGGAGCTTTCGTCAGTGAGCCGGCTATACTGGTTAAAAGACCCGATTGCAGTCAGATCTGGAACATGGAGAAGCTGGAGAATAAACTGGTGGATATGCGGGATATGTACCACGAACGGCTGGAGAAGGGAATACCGCTTAAGGATCCGTTGGAATCTAAGGCGAACGACCCGTTTTTCGAATCGCAACAGAACCACAACCTAATTGGAGTTGCGAATATCTTTCTCGACTGTTTGTTCCACGATGTTACTCTGGACTATCACACTCCTATCATTAGTCAGCAAGGGGAAGTTGCAGGCCGATTGCAGGTTAGTATTTCCTTTTTCATTGCATCTATTCGTGATTCGAGTCCTCTTGTGGTTGACAAGTTAAACTATTCTCTGGGAGCCTTTGAGGTTAGGTTACCCCAGATTTTGTATTGTGAATCGCCAACACATTACCACTCGTACAGTGGCGGAAAACCTTACGTGAACGTTTGTTCCCTAACGTAATGATTCTAATAGAAAACATTATGTTTGCGTAAATATGGAAGTTCACGCAGTAATCGTAGCACTAGTTATCGAACCCTAATTTTTGCTTGCATAAGTCTAATATAATTCTCTTACCAAAGGTGGAATTGAAGAAGATTTCCGGTTCACTCCCGCAAGACCGCGAGTCCGTTTCTGATGCAGGCAGCGATTACAGTCAAGACGATGATGAACCGTCCAGCGCTTCTCGCATCACGATCCGCGTGACCATAAAACAAGCGTCCGGTTTGCCCCTGTCCCTCTCGAACTTCGTCTTCTGCCAGTACACCTTTTGGAACCATCCCGACCCAATAGTCGTGCCGCCAAAACTAACCGAGGAAGTACACCAACACACCCACTTCATGTCGCAGAAGGACTCGATGACCTTCAAGTTCGAGCACGTTCAGGACTTCGAGGTGCCCATAACTGAAGAGTTCCTGGAACATTGCACCGAAGGTTCTTTATCAATAGAAGTCTGGGGGCACAGGAGCGCCGGGTTCCTTACCAAGCCCGGCTGGGAAGTTGAACAGCAACTAGCCAAAGCCCGCTCTCTAGCGGATAGGTGGTCCGAGTTAACTAGGAAAATCGAGTTGTGGGTGGAAATTCAAGAGTTGAACGATCAAGGGGAGTACTCCCCGGTGGAAGTCACAAATAAAGGGGAATGCTTAGCCGGCGGAGTGTTCCAATTGAGGCAAGGCCAACAGAGGCGGATCCAAGTTAGGGTGAAGCCGGTCCAAAATTCGGGAACGCTACCCATCATTTGCCAGTCGATAGTCAAAATAGAAGTCGGAAGCATCGTCGAGAGGAATCGGTTGCAGAAACAACTGGATTCGTACCAAGAAGTTGATTTGAAGAATTTGCGGGAGAAGTGGAGCGAAGCTCTTTCGAGGAGGAGGGAGTATTTAGATCAACAAATCAAGAAGCTGATCGATAAACAAGAGAAATCTGAGCAAGAGCGGGACAGGGAACAGAGTCTGATAGATCAGTGGGTCAACTTGACCGAAGAGAGGAACGCAGTACTTGTCCCTTCTCCCAGAAGTGGCATACCAGGAGCCCCAACGGTTTGGGACGTCCCTCTAGGAATGGAACCTTACATCCCCGTTTTATTCTTAGATCTGAATGGTGAGTCCAGAATTTGACGGTTAAATTATTTACTGAATATAGCAAGTAAATTAAACCTCGATAAGGGTCCTACTTTACCCGCGGTCTTAGCATTAGACATAAACATAAGTCTGATTGTATCTCACGCTTAACTCTCTAATGTGACAACTCGAGTAACCTAACCTCACAACCTTCAAAGATTAGTTCAACTCCTTGACCAAAAAAGGACGTGGGGTCGTATGCTATAAAGTTCGACTTTCGCTTCGTTGCGCACATCTGACTGCTGCGCGTAAACCAAAATGCATAGCAAGTGAAGCGGAAGTCGGATATCGAACAACATGGAATAAAATGAATTGACGATCCCCGTTTAGCTGACGATCTGTCAACCCATCAAGGCCGCGAGGTCGCCATAGCCGGGAATAACTCGATTCTACCTAAAGAAGTGGGCCACCATTTCCACAGCTTGCACATTTTACAAAATTTGGAGAAGGACGTCTGCGCTGTATGTTCCTGGGATTCGTCTATTCACAATAGCGTTCAACTGAATAAAGTGACAGAACGTAAGTTTCAACGCCAAATGCGCAAACAATAGTTGAAAATGGCCTTCAATCTTCCAGCGAATTACAAAGTTTACGTCTTGTTGAGGACAACGGTGAGGCTGTCTCATCCAGCACCGATGGACCTAGTTTTGAGGAAGCGGCTTTGCATCAACATTTACAAGAGGCAGAGCTTCACCGACCGAATTAAACGAATCGTTCGCTCGGATATCATCACGCAATCGGGGGTCACTTACGAAATCGTCTCGAACATCCCCAAAGCTAGCGAAGAGCTAGAAGATAGGGAATCCTTAGCGCAATTGGCGGCTTCTGGAGAAGATAGCTGCTTCGATGGGGAGACTTACATAGGTAAGTTTTTCACTCGAAATTATGAATTCTTGATTGATATCTATTTCTGTAGAAAAATACACTCGTGGTGTCAGCGCTGTCGAAAACATCCTAACTCTAGACAGACTGAGGCAGAATGTCGCCGTTAAAGAACTCCTGCAAGCAAAAGGACAACCACTTATGAGGAAGACGGCTAGTGTACCTAATTTCTCACAGGTTAGATCCAATTTTCCATTAGAACTAGCAAATAGTGCAATTTCAAAATCCTATGCTTCTATATCAAAAGAGAAATAGAAAACGCATCACATAGGAAAGGCGATTCCATGGATTTTCTCAGAGATTTATTTAGTACGTGCGTTCGTTTCAAGTTCCAAGGTAGAAATAATCAGTTTAACAAAAGCTGATTATTTTTATCCTCGAACTCCTGTCAACTTGCTTGCAAAACCGGAGCGGCCCACCTCAAAGTATTAATTTACGCTGCCAGAGCTAAATTTAATACACACATTACTCCCATTCGAATGAGTAATTCGGAGTCGCCACGACTCAAATACTCACACTCAAGTTGGAACATTAAAACAAATTTATTACATCCTCAGAACACTATTTCTCTGAGGAATTATTCTTATACTACGAAAAATTAGAAATGAAATGAAATCGCCTAATTTAGCGCTAGTCTCTCTCACATTAATACACGCTCTTTCGCTTTATGCTAACCAGGCTTTGGAAACAAAGAATGGGGTACGTTCGGCTTATAACCCTTTTGCGAGTTTATTCCGTGCACTCTCATACAATTATCTCGTTGTTAAACACCTCATTGCACACTTGCTCAAGTTAACTCGAATTTCTAACATTAAACTTTTGCGTGTACAAGAGAACGCCTAGGTTATATTTACAGTCTTTCGGTTTTTAATTCGCGATTCAAAAAAATGGTAGCGCCGTCACTTACTCGAACTAATCTCAGGGGGCTATATCAGCTGTTCACATAACACCCAGCGAAAAATAAGGTTAGGTGTAAAATGGCGCGCAAACGAAAACAATGCGAAATCTGGGGTAACCTAACCTTAAAGGCCCCAAAAGATTAGTCCGACGTGTCAACCACCAGAGGACTTGAATCGCCAATACAAGCAGTTCTTTAAATACAATTGAAATACACTGCTCATTTAGGGGATATTTTTAGTTTTTATCGATAGATAGAATAGACCCAACAGTGACATCACATTGAAAGCGTAATCAGATTCCTATGAGAGATCACGGAATTGACCTGATACGAAAAACATTCGAGTGACTCATTTTTTTATAGTTGATGAGGTTAGATATGAGCACGGAGAACCTGAACATGTCTCGGTCCGAAAGTGTTTCCGAATTAAACTCTGACATCCTTGGAGGATCGACGATTCCCAGATCCAGGAGCAGCTATGGCAAAGATCCGGATTTAGTGCCTGGAAAGCCGTTCGGACTGAGTAAGTTTCACAATTGCTCTTATCTCACGATTTATCCTGAAAAACAATAGACTCACAGTCGTAGATCGGATGGGAACTAGAACGACTAGTATTCTAGTATTGCTTGGGAGAGATAAATTCCAACTAAACTCATAGGGAAAAGTATAGTTTTGTAAGATTGTAGTTTAGTTCACGTCCATTTTCTTTCATTCGAGCTCATCCCAGATATCCGTCTCATTCGAAACAATCTAATTGTATGCATTTTGCTTCGATGTATGCTCAAGGCTCATATCTCGATTTGAACTATTTTCTGTCTTACGCCCGAAGCACTTTTCGCCTTTATAAGTGTTTATCCCTTTTGTACGAAGTGAAACTTGAGCTTGTCCTTTTGTACGGACTCATATTAGAGCTTTTCTCCTTTCCACGAACTCATTTTTGTACTCTTCCTCTTTATGCGACCTTTTAAAAACTAATACTCTATTGTTCCCTTCTCTACAAACTAATACTCGATTGTTCCCTTCTGAAGAACTAATACTCGATTTATCCTTTTTCAAGAACTAATTTTCCATTTAATTGTTTACTCAAACTCATAATTGATTTTTCCTCACCACGAACATATTCGATTTTTCCCGATTTACCAACTCAAACTCGCTTTTTCTCATTGTGACGACTCAAACTCGATTTTTCCTTCTTTATGAACCGAACCTTCATTTATCCCATTCTACAAATTAAAACTAAAACTTTTCCTTCCAATTGACTTCAAAGTAACCCATTCGTATGCTTGTACATGTAAAACCGCTTAGGCCGTTCCTTGCCGATTTTGGCACAGACCAAACGGCCAATCTACTTGTACTGAAATTTTTGGCTTGACTAACTTTGGGTTTTTTTGATTTTTTCCGCAAACCACAAGGCTCCATTCTGTCAGGTAAAATGGAGGCTTGCATACTAAGATTGCTATTTAGGTGGCAACCTGTATTATGAGTGTAAAATTGAAACCGTATGCTTGATTGTAAAATTCTGAGCTTACGTCCCCCCCCCCCTTCACAAACGAATCCCCTCTCTTTCACGAACCAACTCACTCTTCACCAGTCACGAAAATTCGAAAACTACCGAAACAATTTCCAATTTGAGAAAAATATTCCCCACACCAGAAACCTATATTCCTCTTAACGTGTATGTACATAAAAACATAACCAAATTTGACTTTGGTGATGACTTGAGTTGTTCCGAATCATTGAGTAAAAATATTTTGAGACGAGAAAAAACAAGTAAATTCAAGTAAAACTGCTATTCCGAGAAATAAAAGCTGACAGCTAAATTAAGCAATACATCCAATTTTAACATACACCTAATTAGAGAAATATTATTAATAATTAGAGAAATATGGCTAAAAGCGAGTTCAAAAATAAAACTAGAATTTAAATTTTTATATTACGTTTACGAATGACGCAAAATAAGTTTTTCTTGTACTTCAACCCTTTATTCAATGATTTGTAGTCCTTAGATAGATTGCGATGCATCATGGAGGATCTGTTCGAGTGTCGATTGATCTCCTCTTAAGTTTGCATCGTAAAACCGTAGCCCGACGATAAGTTTACCGAAGCATGTTTGTTAATGCCGAAATGTCATTCTTCAGTTTAGCTTAAAATAAACGCGAATTTGCTTAAGAAAATGGCTTCTCATGGGAGGTACGCACATAGTACCGAAAGCTTTCGCATTAGTTCTTCAGAACCAAACTGAAACAAACTGAACAATTGTTCATTACTATTGGAACTTTTCGTTTAGGAATCAGTCCTACTGAACCTGTTCGTATAGGAAACTTTTCAATTTTCACGGGATCCATTCCGTATGGATATTTGTACTTACACTGAAACTATTTGTACAGGAACCTTTAATGGGACCATACTGAAACTGTTCGTTCGGGACCTATTTGTGTGAGAACCATTCGTACCAGGCGGTTTAAAGTTCGTAATAAAGTCACAGAGACTTGGTTTGATCTCAAAACACATGCGTCAATTGAACTAATTCCAGATTACATTTGAAACGCGTTCCAACGAATTACACGACGTGTCTGCGCGCAAAGAGCGTTCGC
Source organism: Hydrochus callosus (assembly GCA_033557855.1). Lineage (NCBI taxonomy): Eukaryota > Metazoa > Arthropoda > Insecta > Coleoptera > Hydrochidae > Hydrochus > Hydrochus callosus. The sequence goes on along the minus strand of JAUIMY010000033.1, from coordinate 68,006 downwards.
GAAACCTGATTGGATGTGGATAATTAGATTTAGAAGTTCCTGCTTGAAAATTTCCATGTATAGTGAAAATTTATTGGAACCGACGCCAAGCGACATAGATTTGAGAATAAGTTGCATCGTGGCATGGTAGAAATTTCTGGACAGACTTCACTCTTGAAAGGTGTGGAGCGTAGAAAGACCAACTACAACTTACTTCCAATTGGCAACCTTGCATGATCTGTTTAAATGTGTGTTGGAGGAAAGTCTCTTTGATTTTATGTGATCTTGAAAAACGTAGAGGTATAGTCCACATACACTAAATACGCTTTATACATGTAACAACTTCCCGTGGAGAACGGAGAATATGCGAACGAAAAACGATTCGAACTAAAACATTCCAGGGAAAGTCACATACTCTGACCAAAAATACTCGAGACAAAATACTCCAAACAAAAACCTATACTTTGAACATACTAATACCCGGATCAAAAATACCACATGCTCGATATTATGCTTCGAACAAGAATACTACAAACTGATACTTGGAACATAAATACTCCAAGATATGATTCAAAATTAACACCTTTCACACTTTATAAACATCTCATGGATAACGTACCATTCACACCAACTTCCATATTTTTTGCGTGGGTAAGTAAGCAACTGGCGGAATATTGAAGGTTGTGTTCTGGCCATTTTGGATGATCGCTGAAATTGGAGCTAATTCGATCGAAATCCAAAATCGCCATATTTCTCATCCACTCATTGTCCACGCGGAATATTCTGTCATGAAGCAGACCAAGACAGTGGGATCAACCGGTTTAGAGGATTATTGTGTTTTCCATTTTCCAGCGAGACCTACGTTTTTGAATCTCAACTTGAGCTTGAATCAGCTGCGTTTACAGCAGCCCCCAGGATGTTCGAAATGTACGTTTTCGTCGTTGTGGATTTGTTTTGTTGTTTCTATATTTTTCGTTACTTTTGGTTTGGCGTGTTTTCGTTTGTGCATGATTTTCGATTATTCCTTTTGTGGAGCTATTTTGCGAATTCACCACACAATTTTATAATGGAATATTCTGTTTTTATTTTAAGTTATTAACTATTGCTAATTTACCATTATTTTGAAGATTTTATGTGGATGTGGTTATTATTTTGCGGGGCGATCATTTTTATGCATTCGCTATTATTTTCCCCGATGTGTCGTTACTTTAAGATTTATTAAATATTTCCCGATTTATAAATAGCATTGTTTGCACTTATTGAGAATTAGTTCGTAACTAACCCCTCGACTACAACGCTATTAATTTTATTTGCGGTTTTATATTTGTTTTACTATTTAATCTTAATTTTGATGATTCACCATTGTGACGTGGACTCGCATTTGTTTCGGCGTCACCGTTTTTTTAATATTACCACCATTTTTCATTTGGCATGTTTGTGGGTATGTTTCCTGCACTCCAGCAGATTGGGTTGAAACAACGGTTTTTCTAGTGTTTTCGGGTAGTCCTTCGCCTGCCAATACGAAACTCGGGTTGAGGATGACGACCCTACACGAAGAACAATTGCCTTTGGCAAGGAAACATTCACTCGATCAAATTGCCGATGAAAATTCGGAAGAAGAGAAATCTGCGGAAAGTGGAAAAAGCGGTTATCCAGTTAGTATAACTGTTTTGCTTACAATTTTCGGGAAAACAATAATTTTTGGTAACGAAGAACTTCATGGTTTAAACAATCGTCGAATTTTGCAGAATCAAACCAAAGGTGGTAATAGGAGGAGGACAATGCCCACCTCGCGGACCGTCGACTCTTTAGTGGAACTGGCTCCTAAAACGAGCACCCCTTCAGCTAGTTCGAGTGGTTACGGTTCGCAAGCCGTTTCTTCCACAAATTTATCAAGTGAGGATTCCATGTCTTTGAGGAGTATAAGCGTTGATGAAACTCCTGATGCTGAAAGCAAACCGGCATTATCTAACGATTTAGAGCCAGTTCGTGAAGTCGTTGATAACGCATCGATAGAAGTAGTCGATGTGAGTTTCAAACTTTCCTGTCCAAACCCGATTCTATCCGTTGCACTTCCAGAAAATTGAAAACCTCTCTGTAAACGCAAACGAAACACAAAATGCGGAAGAATATTCAGACAACGATTCATCAGCAAACGACACCGAGAGCATAGTCAACTCGGACCGTGCTTGCGAGAAAAACGAGTCCGACTCAATGTCGGAGGGTAGCTCCGTCGTCAAGACGAACCTATCACCTGGAAGAGTGGTGAGACGAAGAAAAACCACAAGTTCGAGGAGTCAGAGCCAGAGCTACCAGCTCAGGGCTTCCTTCCCCCAGGCTCAAGCGCTTCTATCAGAAAGTAAAGTTGCTCAACATTTGGAACAGAAGTTGCTGTCACACGATGACGAGATGGATAGTTCAACAGACAGACTCGAAGGTGAGACGTCGCCAGAAGCTCGTGTTCATTGTCAATTTTTTTCTGAGTTTATACCTATAATATTGATTTCTCGGGGACACACCGTATATTGCTATTTTACAGTCACTCCTTTGCTTAGGAAAATAGGTAGTTTCCAATAAACTATATTTAAATCGAAATAATTGACATTGACATTTAACCTGTCTGAAAGTTAAACTGGATCGGTGCAAATGAGCACAAGGCATAACTACCGCATTAGATATTTACACTTTTAAAAAAATTTATAAAGACTTTATGATTTTCTATATCGAATGCTGCATTGACAGGTTCTTGAATCAATTAATAATTTCAGTTTCAGACGATGGTGATAATAATTTCGGTTCCCGTCCTGATTTAACGAAATTTGCCGACGTACCCGTTCCAGATTGGGTCACAATAGGCGAGAGCGTTATCATTCGTCCATATAATTCTTCCGGAGTTGTTGCTTTCATAGGAGGCACCGAATTCGCGTGTGGAACGTGGGTTGGAGTCGAATTGGATGCCCCTAAAGGTGATTTCCCTCATATTTCCCAAACTGTTTTTATTATACCTCTAGCACATCGCTTAAACCAGCAAAGAGACAAGATAACCTATTTAACCCTTTGCATTCCGTTGTCGCCAATAATACAACATTTAACATATAAACTCAAATCTGGCTCGTGTGCAAAGAGTTAATTGTTGCTACATTTCTCGGAGTGGAGAGAACGTTAAGTCTTTAAATCCATGTGCCAGGATACATAAGACACATAACGCTCACTTCAATTTAAACGAACATTAAAGATTGCTGAAATATACTGTCATCTACGCATGCGGAATTCCTAACCCAAACGTTTTCATTATACACATGAATTGTTTCTATGTACATATGTACAAATATCAATTAGTTTTTCGACGCAATGAATTATTACCGTCGAAATATTGTTTTTTTGCCACTAACAATTTTGTTTTGATCGCAGGTAAAAACGACGGAACAGTCCAAGGTGTCCGTTACTTCAGTTGCCGTCCTAAACATGGAATTTTTGTTCGGGCTGATAAACTTATATTGGATAGGAGAGGCCGTGCAATGAGGGCTTGTAAAACGGATAATTTAACTCCTAAATGTGCTCCAAGTCGAGGTATGTCTTTCTTCAACTTCAAAACTTTGTATTCTAATTAACATTTTAATGAAGCGACAGTCGCCATCTAGCGGATTTTACTTGAATGCAACATGATTTTTCGGGATTGCAAAATTTCGAAAGTCGAAATTTGGTCTTCAACCGTAACTATGTGACTAAAGAAGCGCAAAACCCATGGGGTATTTTATATCTTGGTGCAGGACGATGCTGAACCAAAATATCTTACATTATTGGGGTGAATAACCGTGTTTGATCTGTGCCTTGAATGTTAGAAGTGACGTCTAAATTTGCGAACCTGAAGTTACTTAAAGGCTTCAGAGCTAATAAGTATTTTTGAATTGCGAAATCTATCCATCGGAACACACTGTGGATACAGGAAGCAAATAGATAAATCAACCAATCTTGAAGTAAGCAATGAATAGTTTGTGGATGTATCGCAGGTGACTCGGTGCCTCATTCGAGATCACGTGGCGACGGCCTGAACACAATGGGGACTCGGCCCAGCCCAAAAGCGAAATAGACTCCGAAGAAGAAATTTCCCATCCAATATTCCACCCAGATATTTAGAGAAGAGAGTGTTAATCGCGTAGCTGTGCCGTCCAATGTTGGCATAGAATTTTTTGAAACCTCCAGCTGTGTCGGACGAGGCCGCGGGGGCGGGCGCTGTGAAGTGATCAGCCAAAGATGGCGGCTGCCCCCCGCTCCAAGCCGAAAAACGAAAAAGAAGTCCGAAAAAGCACGTTCCACAGGAATCAATATATTTATTTTTGTAGACGACCAGATACCTGAAATAACTGTCGAAGAGTAGCCAGTATTAAGAGTAAGGGAGCTCTCCAAATTATTAGACGCAATAATTTGTGTGCAAGAAGCTTAGTCGCGCTTTCGGCTTGATTTGGTCTTAACAAGTGGAGCTTTATGATTTGTTTTTGGTGGAAAGAAAAACGGTTTCTGTGATAATTTTCCTTTTCCTGTTAGTTTGTTTTCCGTTTGAGAAGCGGGCGTGCTCTGCTTTTCCGTTTCGCAGCCAAACTGTCACTTACTTTCTTACTAGTGTAGTTCCACGTAGTTTAAAAACAACCAAGAGTAAAGAAGAAAACCATGTAATTGCATAGTGAATAAGGTGATATACTGTATTTAAATATTTATGTGTGTTTGTAGGAATTCTAGATGAAGAATTAGGTACGTCAAATTAGTTCCGCTTTCCTCGTTCGAGAGATCCTTTCTGTTCGTACATTCCACTTTTGACGCAATAATTTCTAGTCTGGAATACTTTTCGATGCGGTGGTTGTGGCACACGCACCTCTCAAACATGCGTAAAACTTAGTGGAATTTTTAGGCACACAAATTGGCAATAAAGCGGATTTTTTGCGTAGGCTTAAGGCGTCCCCCTTCGGACAAATCACTAAAAGAAGAAAATTCGAGCTACGGTGTCGGTGTCGCATTTTTCGAGGAAATTCTAATTAGTACTTATCCGTTCTTCGCCACTCAACATCGGTGTCTCACCCTTTCGATTCGTTTATATTCCGTACCGACCGACCTTTTGTCGCATATTTCTCAATTCTGGACAAACAAGCCTTTGATTGCAGTCCTCCCATCCCGGAACAAAATTTACCGTTACCGCATCCTTCTTCCAAAAATTCAAATCCCCCCTTGTACATTTTATATATGTAAATATTTGTCATTTTTTTATAAGTATAACGTTTCCATCAATCTATGGAAATTTGTTGACGGATGTTGTTTGTTTTTGGCAACATACACACTTCCTCTCTGTCCCTCTTTCAACCGTTTCGTTCAGACCACGTTCATCTTGTACATTTGCGTTGTTTATATTTTTTGAGTTATTACTGGATTATATAGATATATTAAATTATTTTAACACACCAATGTTGTATGTATTTTTTATTTGTAGCTGTGGTACTACAAGCAATTTTAAATATACAATCGTAAATCTACTGGGTATTTGTCGCAACCTGTCCTGATTTCATATAAAACTCCTAACGCAAAGCCTAAAAATAACGGCACATTTCATTTTAGAGACTCCAAAGCGATATAAATTGGTTCACTTCACGCATAACTCATGTGAAGTCGTGCATGTTATGGCACAATATTCACTTGAGCATAAGGTTGAATTTCATTGGGCACATTTAGCTAACCAATCTATGAGTATTACTAAAGATCGACTATGATTATTCATTATTACAGAATTATAACTGTCGGCTGTCAAATACGTCCATTACAATCGTGAATAAACTACTTAAATAGAATATGATCACAAAAATGGCGACCGGTGAGTTGATAAATATTATGCATTCTAGAAACATTCGCCATCGATAACTCCATTGGGATAGCTGAATGCGCCCATTGATACAGCTGTCAGATTCAAATAAATCCATCACTAATCGTAAATAAACCGCAAATGAAATGTGATCACAAGAACGACCTGCATTCTGAAAACATTCGGCATCGATCACTCATTGGTGAGGTAGCTGTATTGATAACTGTTTGGCCAAGCAATTTGATTGGTTGAAATCGTTTTGGTATTACGTCACCTCAGTTGTTCCTGTGCATAACGACAATGGTAAAGATGACAAATTTCAACTTGCCAATGTGTATATAGGATAATTTTAATATTTAATGTCGAACCATTAAAGTGTTCTGGTCCCCATTTCATCTACAACTCCATATTCTGAATAAAGATGGTTGGCAATTGTATAATTCAGCATCTGCAACAACCAACCATCCTAGTTTGTTCGAAATACATGTATTCTAACAGGAAAGTCGCTCCTATCAAGAGGGCCTTATGCCGTACATCAGAATTCCCTGGAAAACTGAGGCATAAATTGTAGTCCACAGAAATCTGATCCCATTGGTTCACTATGCTTCCAATTTGCGACGACCCATCCGCCGAGAAAATCTTGAAGTAGGCGTCTTTTCCGAATATGCCACACATACAACTCTGCGGCCCCTCTATTTTGAAAATAATATAGCCATGTCTGTTGAGAACGGCGAAACGAGGCGTCCCACCACTTATTTCTTGCTTCACACATCCAACTAATTCACCGGGGTTTGCCCATACTTCTAAAACCTACAAAGTAATGCTTTGTAGGAGACCGCAATAAAGTTTTGAGTTAACGTGCATACCAAGATTCTAGTTTCAGAATACGTGGAGAAATTGCGTGAAAATAATAAGTGAGAGTGAATATGCTCTAACCTGCAGGTAGCACAAGAAAGAACAATTTCCAAAAGCCAATCGCCTGTTGAAAGTCATAGCTAACTGCCGGCTGTGGTCGTACAATTGTAAGGAATACGCGCGACTTGAACCGCAGCACATCCTCTGGAAACTTGTCGAACTTTCTGAAGCGTAATACAAAGTTTCCCCTTGCGGAATTTTCACAACATATCTATTTTCGGAGTCCACATTTTCCAATACTGTAACAGATTTGATAATCAGAAAAACACAAGAACCCCGCCAACGATATTAAATTCCAAAAAATTCCTATACATTTCAGTGGTCACTTAAGAACGCGTTAAATGGAATATGATTACCACATACATCTTACATCGATATTTTATGCAATTGTAAGACGTTTAAATTTTATTCACTTAAGTTTCAATACTTATTCTTATTTTTCAAATAATGATAGAAATGTGCTTTATGCAGACCCTATTACTCACGCACACGAAGAAATTCGCATTGTTGGACTTACAATCGTGTAATTCCACTTTCTGGTGAATGCATACTTGATTAGCACCAGCAAGGAAATCCAATCCGTGGCTAGGAATGAATTGGGATTCGCTCGTACTTTGCCAGTCTAACGTCGACACGGGAATTGGTCTTCTGAATCCAGGGTAAGTATCTAAAGGAACTATTTCTGTACTTGAAGAACACTCCGACTAGATGTTTTTCGTTTTACGTACTTTCATTTCCCTGCGGTTGAGCAGTGATAACGGGGTCTCCATTGTCGAATACGGGGAAATCTAAATCTAAAGGAAAAATTGAAACGTAACTTCAAACGTTTGATGTTGCTTTTTTACCTGTAGCATGATTTTCCAGAGTGTTGCCTTCCCTTTCTCGACTATTTCCCTCAATTTGGAACATGTTCACTCACATTCATGTAGGCACATGAAACACCATCCAACTATAGGTAAAGCACCTGTAATTTTGTTTGTCTCCGGACTTATCGGGAATAGATAATGGTACGTAAAAGTTCGTGATTAGATTACTCGATGTGTCATCAATTTTTTTCTTTACAATAAATTTTTTCTGTCGCTTGAACTATACCGCGTTTTCTCACCAAATATTTAATGTTTCCGAAGCAATCGGAGATATTGGTTAAACAATAGTTCCTCCCACGATTTTCTGATACCATTGTTTTTCGTTGATGAGAATACATAATTGTTTACGGAATTGTGCAATAGATGAGCCCTTGCATAACTCACGCATTACTATTCATTATATTATTGTAACTTTTTTTATTTATTTCTGGGTTGTCGCACTAAACAGTTCACTTTGTGGAAACGAGATTTATTTATTATTATTATTATTATCAATCTGTATTTTTCATAACAGATTCATTTGAATATCTCACTTACTCAATGAATTTATACTACCAGACACTTTACCAATACTCAGATGAAAACGGAGAATTGAAGGGAAGCGCACAGGGAAATAAAACACATTAGTAACATTAAATTAAATACGCTGTATATATTTAGGTATGCACAGTTACATGCTATTTTTTTTGTAGTTTTCTCATTAAGCTAAATTATGTATGCACATACAATAAATACCGTTTCTTCTCCGTGTTCAAACCAGCGATTCCCTGTCAACCCTTTTGAGTGTTCCTCATCTTCAATTTCACCCTACATCCTACATAAAAAATACGCGTCACGTAAAATTCCAAGTCCGGTTGAACCAATTTTTCTCTACCAAAATGTGGAAAAAGTTCCTGTCTTGATTTATTTATTGTCATGGTTCCGTGTAGGGCGTTCGAAAAGAGTTGACATTCTCGCTGACGCGGGTTCAACATGAAGAATGATTTAGCCTTTCTTGCTCAAATAATCGATTGTAAATGACTGGTAATGAAGATGCTGTTTGAGTAAAAAGAGCCATATTTGCATGTATGATTTTTACAATAACTGAAAGCAAAATTTAGTAATTATACACAAACAAATATTTGTGATGTGTATAAAAAATATTGGTAAACAAGATATACTTTGAAATCGCAGTATAAAAATTGGGAACTTGTCAAATATAGACCAAATATAAGTTACGAAAGAATTGGAATCATTCTTCAATATTGACGAGCGAAGGACAATGCGCCATTCTAAATGTTGCGATATCGACTCCTAATTTTGACATTGTATTCAAAACTTTCTTTTTGATTGTAGGGCTAATCCAACGCTCTCCGCCTAGTTAAGTTTAAACATTAATTTCGCTATAAGATTATGATTAAATTGGACATCGATAAACATTTATTTTCTTAGGTAAAATGATTCCAAAGGCATTATTTCAGTTTTCAGTTTAAAGTTTGAATCGGGGTTCCATCGAATTGTCTATAATTTCAATAAATATAACATCAAGATAGTCCTGACGATCTAACAACATTACTTGTTCTCTGTTGATTCGGTTCAGCGCCATTTTTCAATCTTCGCGTCAATGAGGTCAAAGAGAGGACACACTTAATTAGAAGACAGTAATAAAACAAAAGCTGCTAAAACATTAAAATGAAAAATGGAGTATTATCGGTGAATTCACAAAATAATTATTACGTATTTAGAGGTATTAAATGCTGAACATTAAAGGTGAGGTGTTAATTGTGCAAGGGGTATGGAATAATTGATGGGAAATGGAAAAATTCGCCCGGTTCTCTGTTTCTAAGGTCATTCTCGTGCCTCTATCCGAAGATATGTTGATTTACACGGTAAGTGGGCGCAGAGGGGATTTTCGGATGTAGTGATACATTTTTTGGAAATCACAGCCTAAATCTGCGTCGGAATCTAAATTATTTAAGTGAGTATTTACGCTCACTGGTTATTTACAATGGAGTGCATTTGTTTGCGCAAACGTCCGAAGAAAACCTGGAATGCAACTCTTTAACAACAAAATCCATTTGTTTCCACAGCCATTTTGAATCATAGTCTCTGCCGAAAGCGGTCCAGGAAAGATATTTCTGGAATGTTGCAATACGGATATTCCGATTAGCCGAAAAGTGCCGAAAATTCGAAACCCTAGGTGCCTAAGTTTAGCAACACTGTAAATCAAACTGCCTTCCAAATTCCATTTTGACTAAGTAGAAATAAAATTTAATTAGTGCACTTTCTCCGCATTTTTCTTTACCAGATTCAGGGACGAATAATCGTTGTCCATTTTTAAGGCACTTTCTCCTAAATCAAAGGGAATGGTGATATAATTTAAATTAAATTGTGGAACTTTGTATCTGATGTAACACAATAATTTCATGAAAGATTCACGGGTATTGAAACAAGGTTTAAAATCATTTTAGGAAGACATTTTGAGGGAGGGGGGGATTTCTTCCTTTTTACATCTAGAGTTCATTTTTGTCAGAGCCATGGGAATCATTTTGGGAAATTAGGACCAAAGAAGTTTAGTTTTGAATAGTATAAGTTTCATGACATATGGAACTATATTATTCGAAAACCCTGTTCATAGAATTGAAATGAGCAAAACTTGCTTAAGGGTTGAACGGTCAAGGTTAAAAGGGCGAGGATAAGGTTCGGGGATTAAACGTCGAGATTCGAGGATGAAGGTTTAGGGTTGCAATTTCAAAGGCACCTCTTTCTCTGCTTTAAGCATTTGGAAGGAAACTGAGCATGATTCAGGTGCAGGAGTATTTAAGTTTTCTCAAACGAAACCACCAAGATAACACTGACAAGAAAATATCGAATTTATGATTCTTTACATATTTTACTCCAAAAACGTGAAAGTTCAGATTAGATTCCGCAGGATTTTCTGAAAAGCACCAACGTTTCAGCTCTGCTCTCCATTTAAAAACTCCTGCGAAACTCGAATATTTTAGTGACATCGAGTGCTGCGCCATGCTTTCGTGTTGCTATAGAATAAATACAATCAATATATCAATACATTTGAAAATACAATTAGGAATCGGAAAGTGTGTTTATGCAAGTAGTGGAGCAGTTGAAATGTGAAAGAAAATATTACATAGGAAAATGTCGCTAGGAGCGCTGACTGACTATTGAATAGTTGTACGGGAAATTAAAAGACCGGGAAAAAAGATGGATTGATTCCTCCATTCTTAATTATAACCCGAACGCTTGAAATGAAGGTTTGTGCGTTGAAACGTTTCTAGTGAGAAGAAAGCAAATCGACGACCATTTGTACAGATCCTTGTGCGTATTGTATTTGTGCGCTTTACGAATTCCAAATCCGGCTATTTACACATTACCTGTTCGGTCCGTGAAATCCTAAATTAAGACATAAACCCATTTACTTAAACTAAACATTCACTATTTCATTTATATTTCCAAGTGTATTGTCTTCGAGCGCGTAAATTTTCTGTGCGCTGAATGATTTTCCTGCATGTTTCAGTTCCACTTCAGGAAAATCATTCGAGAAAATTCAATACATCGGGATGAACATTTAATAGGGAACGTCGTGCTATCGCGATTGACGTATATTGGAAGAACATGGATGGTTTCCGATCAACCAAATCGCCTTTGAGTTAGCGTCAGAGTTCAAAGGTGTCACTCTTCTCCATTTTAATGGACGAGAGAGAAGTTCCTATGTTCGAGGAACATTCTTACCATGTAACGGCTTGATATGATCCGATATTATAACATTTAAACACCCAACATTGAAAGGGTCAATGGAAAATCGCATGTTCTCCATTATGGCCTTAAAGCTGATTAACACTATTTGACGGAAATTTGAGTTGGGAACATTTACTGTTTGACAAGAGTTCGGAAACATTTACAGTTTTCCGGAATATGGAAACATTTATTTTTTGACATCTACTATTTAACAGAACATGTTTAATGTTTAATGGTTAACGGAGCTTAGAGATTTGGTTCATGCATCTCGCGACTTCTAACAATAATTTCTACTAATCTTTAATTTCATTCAAACCGGGCTTAGAGCACAATACAATTTATGCTCAATAACATCCACAGCGCTTTTCCTCATAGCTCTCACCGGGTGACAACTTTAACAAAAAACATTTGAGGAACTTGAAACAACATATAATTTACAGAATTTTTCTAAACAATTGCTTCTTGCAAATGCACTAAAGTCAATTCGAGAATTTCCTCGTCTACACATGCGCAAATTTGCGCAAGGTTGGTCCACAAACGACTTATTCATGCGCATTCGAGGAAGGCGCATGCTATTTAATAGTTTCCTTTCTACTTGCAAAACTTTTATCACATTAACTTCGAGTTCTACAGATGGCTTAAATCTAACACCAAGCACAAAAACCTCAAGTTAATATGTACATCGTACAACGACTTCGTCTACCATCCGTCTTCTCACTCCCCAAAACGCATGTTCCGGAGAGGATTGTTTACAATAACCGTGCACTAACTGGCCGCGAAAACGAAGCCGGTTTATTGTGAAGTCCAAATATACTTGTTTCGGAAAAGTATGTTGAAAGTGATTTGTGTGGGCTACACCTGAACTGTGTATACGCAAGCTTTGCGCAAATTTCCTTCCGTTTCCCGCGCGAAAATAAACAGCCATTGGTTCGGCACTTAGGGTAAAACGCAATGCTCGGAATCATTCGCCAATTATTTACAATCGATAATGCACAAGAATGCCCTAACTTATGTGTTTTTACGTAATCTTGGCTCAATATTTATGGCGTGAAAGTGGGTGACGTGGAGCAATGGCTATGTCAGGGCGGACCGAAAATCCGGAAAATAACTGATCCATAAGTCTAAACGATTGATTACTGTAGTAGACTAGAGTAAACTAGTCACTGATAGTATCCATTCTTCCAACAGGCGTTTTAAGTGACCCACTTGACATGTCGTCTTGCAATCTTGTTTTATGGCGCCTAAGTATTAACATCCGATTTATGAAAGGGTGCGGAAGGAGGGGAAATTGTAGTGCGATGCGAAATTGAAGAAAATCATATGTCCTCTGATTGGCGTCATTCGTTTCAAATTTCAAATATTTCCTGCTATGAAATTTCATAAAATCTCGCTTCTCCATGGTGGTAAGTTTTTTCAACTTTTTCAAATTTCGTCCGTATGTGATTGTTTGTCAAACCATTAAAATCTTTTTCTTTCATGTTTATCAAAATTGATACGCTACAATTTTATGCATCAATTGGGTAGTATAGGTAGTATAGATTTGTATATGTAGTAGTATTTCTCAATCTGCTTATGACTTGTGCAACCCCCGGAATAGAATCCATGCACGCTATCATTATGCTCTACAAAACGATTTTTCTTATAAATTGAAACATGTTAAGACAAACAAACTGATGTACTTTATATGTTTTTTTTAGTAACTAATTTTGTTATTCTGGTAAAAAACGTCCATAATACGAATATTTCTTGTAATTTAAAATCTCTTACAATGATTAGGGAGAGTTATATGTTGACCTTTAGATTTAACTTTTATAATTTTAAGGCGTTGTTCGAATTCCCAAATCTGGAGCGACAATCACCACATAAACGTCCTGAAAAGCAGATGGGACTTGGGCTTGCATATCGGAAGACTACGTACAGGTAATAAATTTTATTAGCGCAAGTATGAAGTTTTTTATGTTCAAAATATCTTAAAAAAATTTAATTTGAGTTTTCTGTAATTTAAATTTCTATTGTCTTCCGTAGTTTAATACAATTAGAAGTTTATTGGAAAATAAGCTTAGCTTAGGGTTGATAGAATGTACTGTCTTGTCATATTTTTATACTCTTAAAAACGAAGTTTTTCTGATATCTAGATGCAAGCATTAGTTAGAAAATACTCCCAGAGTAGCACTTGCATTTGCAATTTTTTGCCGAGTATTACCGTGTTGAATTTTGAAATTCTAAATCCTTAAATTCTAAAAGATCAATCGAAATACCAACGTATCATTGAAATTACTATAAAAAATTCGAAATTATCAGAAATGGACGTCTTATGGATGATTTTTACATGAATGATAGCTCTTAACATCTCACCCCTACCTAGAACCGATGAATAATTTGGTGGTATATTGGCTTTTAATGTATTATTTTGTACCGCCACGCTGGTCCTAGGCCTAGGTCGTTATACGTTTATCCCCAGCGGACGAACGGAAAGCGCATGCATCCTTATTCTGAATTGTAGGAAGAAAAGTTATTTATATTCATCTTTCTTTCTACTAGTGTTTTAAATGATTATACATGAATACTACGGTTTGCCAGTACGGAAAAACTAAAATGAGCTTGTATTGTTAGACAGAATAAAAAATGGCACTCAACCGAATGAGTAAAAAACGGTATTCCCTACCAGAAAAGAACAGGACTGTTCGGCGACACATCCTGCCTCAACCACCACCTCCGATAAATTCATTGAAAAATAAAATTATTTATCTTATACGCTAGCTAGAATTTCAATAATATGATCTTCAAAAGACAAACTTATCGCCTACTTTCTGGGCAGGAAAGTTCGCAGTCGCCGAACGGCTCAGCTTTCAGGGATCTGTTCACATCCAAAAGGTATCGCACTGAATTTCGGGCAACCTTCTGGCAATCGGAGTCGCCGTCACAAAGCTCATCCGCCTTTGATAGGAAGAGGACATTGCATTGGCGTGTCGGCGCGAACCAACTGTTGTCTCCCTGTTTGACAAAATTATGACATCATCAGTAATACTTTCTGACTTTCCGCTTGTGTATAGTCTTTAGATCTAACTTGCCATCGTCTTTTTCGCTGTAGTCTTTCTATTGTCAATCTGTCATCTACGGGTCATTCTTTCTGAATGCCCCTACCTATCGTTTTGTTTTAGGTGTTCTGTTGTGTTGTTTGCTGTACTCTATTTGTCGCATCTCGATCGTCTTCCTATCATATTTTTCTAGTCTCTTATCTATCCTAATTTAATGTGAAGGCTTTATGGCTATTGTCGAAATAATTCTTTGTAGACATCCGACTGAAATAGTTTCAGAATTCCTGAGCAAATTGTATTATCCAAAAGCTCATTTTCATGTCCGTCGTATGTTTGTCTTCACGACTTTGGTCTGAAATCTGGAGCAACTTCAATTTACAAGTTTCAGGTACACCTGTTTATGTTTATGTTTATTTGTATTTCAGTCTTCTTGTCTAGTTTTTCACTGCATTTATGCTCATGGTTAAATTTTAGCTTCTAACTCTCCCTTTTGAAATTGTACTCTGTGAAAGTATTGTACAAACTTATTTCCGCGAGAACATAGTATACTTATAGGTTTTGTCCTGTTATGTTCTTATCTGTAGAATAAATAAAATAAATAAATAAGAAATAAATAAATAAATCTGTCCCTCCCAACAAGTTAGTCAAAATAATGAGTTTACTCACGCAAAGCAGACATATTTGATGTAGATTGCAAGCTGCCTCGAAAATCCTCCCTTTGTGTCCCAGCACTGACGCGATCTCGTTGCAAGCTCGTTGAACCTTCGGGCACTTCTCTGAAAGTTCGAAAAATAAAATAGAATACATTTTGGAAAATTGTGCAACTTTCGTTTTTATTAAATATTAAACATCGACTTGACTCAAAGTTTTGAAATGACAACAGTCTGATAACTGTAGTAAAAATTTGGACATTTTGAGAAATTTACCTCCTTCCCAAACAGCTTGCTCTAATATTTCGCTCGGCGGCTTGTAGTTCTGTTCGTTGCAGTCTTCGTCTCCTTGGGAACACTTAATGTTGTTATCTTCTTCAGAATTGGCTTCTCTCCCTTCATCCACTGCTTGTTTTCTAGGGACCGACAACCTCTTCTCCTCAACGGGAAATGCGTCCGCTTGATCTGTTTCCTTCAGTCTATTCCTCTCTTTGGCGATGCTCGCTCTGTATTCTCCGAGGGCTCGCCTCATTTTCTCCAAGTTGTATGCTGCTGCCATTCTGGATATAACTCTGTTCTTCACCTCTTGGATTTCCTTTGGGTCTTCGGCTCCTTCGTGTGCTCCGACGTACTTCAAAGCTTGATCTACAATAGATTCTTCCATGTTCTCAAGCTTCTCCACCATCTCTCCTATCTTATGATCTTCGGACGGTTCTTTGACCTTTTCTTCTCGCATTTGGTCTTTCTTAGTTTCGTGGGCGCGTTGATTGTCGGTGCTCCTCTTCGTTTCCATCGCCACCGACTTGTGATACCGCTCCATCAACCACTCATTGTCTAAATTTTCACTTTTCTT
The DNA here is from genome assembly GCA_033557855.1 of Hydrochus callosus. Taxonomy (NCBI): domain Eukaryota; kingdom Metazoa; phylum Arthropoda; class Insecta; order Coleoptera; family Hydrochidae; genus Hydrochus; species Hydrochus callosus. The sequence continues at coordinate 52,125 of JAUIMY010000033.1, read as the reverse complement.
GCGGCGATCCAACCCGAAGTAATCGGACCAATTGATCGATTTCTTCTTGATTTGTAACGGCTTGTCCTTCATTACGTCTGCCTTTTTAACTTCTTCCTTGCTCCTTTTCACCGGTGGTTTCATTGTTGTGCTGACATCCTGTTGCGTATGTTTCGCAGTATGCTTTGAAGTAATTTTCGAGATTTTCTTCACTTTCGGTTCCATTTTCTCCTTTCCTGGAGTGAAGATGTTGCTCAGTTCTTTGGCCACTTTCGGATCCGTCTTGATTTTCGAATGCTTCTTAGCTTTCTTAGACTCACTCGGCTTACTACCGTAGTAATTGCTGCTGCGCTTCGCAACTGGAAAGCTCCTCAGAGGGTGGTACGATTTCTTCTGCCCCCCGCGCTCTTGGAATTCCTCAAACTCTTCGTTCTCCTCAGCCGGAAGTCTATTGAACACTTCATCTCTCGGAGCGTAGCTCAACAAGTACAGCAAATCCCGTGGACCATCTGGGTCGAAAGATCTACTGCGTTTCCTCATCCCCACGCTATCCCATCCCAAGTTGGTATAATAGTCAGGATAAGACCGCTTCATAGGCGAAGGGTACTGAATTTTGTTGTATCCGTAGTAGTCGCGGGCTGAATTTAGATAGTCTTCTCTAGATGGTTGATCTTCGTATTTGGACAAGAGATCCGCAAGTTGTTCCTCCCTATCTTCCTCTATTCGTTCTCGGAAAGGAGAAACTCGACGGTTGTGTTTCGCGTAAGAATCATAAGGACCGTCTTGAAGGTATTCTAAGACCAGTTTGCTCAAATCCGGATTTCTAGATGTTTCTGTAAAATTTTACTCGATTTCCCAAATGTGTTGACGTAAACACTTTTTTAGGGGAAGGAGAGTTCTCATTAAAAAAAATAGCGGAATAAAAGTTTATTTGCACGTTTCCATCACAATGCAAATTGTTCATCGGAATCAGCAGTAACTGGGAAAACCGATCACGATGTATGTATGAGCGCTGCTGCATGCATCGGAAAACTACTATCGAATTTATAAATTAGCACAGAACTTTTCACCGCTGTTGTTTCTAACACTGTAATCTATAACCAACTGACATTCTGATTACATTTGATTTTATTAAAAAAAATTATTTGAAACACATTACTTCATTTGAAGTATCAATTTTAAATATCTTTCTGTCAATGCATGAAATAGTTTCTTCGGGAATAAAACTAATGCGGTCTACGTTTTTTCACAACAACAATACTATATTCAATTTCACTCCTGTTGCTCGATGGATTCAGCCACGATTTATATTGAACCCAACGAACTATATTCAAACTCGCGTTAGTAAATCAATTGATGTTCCGAATATCGATTTTTAGAATTTTAATACATGCATAAATATGTTAAAAGGTAAAACGGGCATTTAGGAGGTGGAAACATTTAATTGTTTGAAATACAAAGTTAGGTCGTTTTTCCTCTATTTAGAAAGATATAATATAATTAAAGACAAAAATAAAAAATCGTACTGAATTTAAGTCAAAATCCTTTATTGAATCAATGGTTAATTAACGAGTGGGATTTTAAAAAATATCAAAGTGGAATTTATTTGGGCTGTGGTCATCGAGCCTGATTTGAATTGATATTTGAAAGGATCGTTTTATTTTGTTTGATCAAATTAGAACAAACTTTAACCATACTCAAAGCTGAGTGGTCTCACCTGAATTATAGTTGGAATTTCCATAGGACAAGTCATCTTCGGAGGTATAGCCGTACCTGGGAAGTCCTTCTTGGGAGTAAAGGTAGTCGGTAGAAGGGCTGTCGTACATGTCCAGCTGTTTCCTGTGAACGGCATTCAGGGCACTTCGGAGTGAGTCTTCCTCTGCAGATGTTCCCGAAAACCAAACAGCTAAGATCCATATCCTCCAAAGTAGCCCTTTTGTCGTCATATTGTACCCTGGATCAAGACGGTGTTGCCTTAGCTTGGCCCAAGAGGGAGTGAAGATGGGAGAGTGGATCTTCAGTCGGGCCCTTGGAGGAAGAACTGCGTGAGCCACGAGGAGATTTCAGTTTTATTAGAGGAGTGATTGTCGGCGCTCCGCCTAGATATCCACGATTGGCCACTCTGCTTTTCGAAGGGTTTGCTTACCATGGCAACTCTGCGACTATATTTATCAATGCTATGCAACTGTTGCAATACGAGGTAATCTCAATATTTCGTTTGAAATTGATGCCCGGGCGAGTTTGATCGGCTCCAGGGTTGACGCACAATTTTCGATTTGGGAATAGGATTAATCACGAGGTGATAAGCAAATATTCTTCTGCCTGGTCAGTTTATGAGGAATTACATCTCATGAATTTGCGAATGAGAACAATGCGTGATCACCTGCTGTCTCGGAGGGAGTTTTTGGCCGGGTAGTTCTGAATTAATGAAAATTCCGCTTGCTGTTATTCGAGTCACGTCGGCTGTCCTGACTACCGTACCGGTTGAATTTTTATGACGTTTACAACTTTATTAAAAAAACGATCATCATATCTTTTGAAGCTCCAACTATTTCTGTAGGATAGGAATCGTCATTTGTTAGCACTTTTAAGTTTTAAAGAAAATTCTTCCACACTTGGAATCTTAACAGCAAAATACAAAGTCGAAATTATTCTTCGCTATAATATCATAGTCCATTGTGCTGTTGATTGGTAGTGTTTTTCAATTAGAGGTATAATTTTAAAATACATAATTGAAAATAAACCAAAATAGGGTTGATGTTTTTATATCAATGTGGAGAACAGAGTCTACGATGGACATGGAAGACAATGCGAAGATATTACGTCCCTATTTTTCTACCAAATGGTCATCCTTTTGATGGAAGTTTGCATGACAGTGAAGTGAATTTTACTGATTGTCTTGAGTGATTCAGAATCGCATGGCGCGTATTTTCAAAGACTAAAGGCTGGGTGTGTTCAATAATGTAAAGATTTACGAGGCCAATTTTCGCGAAATTACTCATCCAGGATTTAGTCAAAGGAATTGTATCGATTTTCCACAATTTCTGAACATTGCTTAATCTATGTTATGTTAATCGTATAGTTCTCACTAATCGGATCTTGAATATGCTATGGATAATGATGCTAAATTAAAATATCCATTTTAGAATGACCCCCCCCCTCAATGAAAAAATCTATTCTATATATGTGCCTATTCTATCTTATACTCCAGGGACCCGGCATATTCAATTAAATATGTCGGCTACCTCCAACCTGTGGAGTTCCGGCTCCTTTAAAAGCTGAAACAATAAGGCAGATGGTATTGCATCCCACGTTCCCCAATAATCTGCATAAGTATTAGGGCAAAAACGAAAAAAAAATCCGTATCTGTTCTTCTTCTCGTATATTTCGACCCGTTTAGACGTGTATTGCAGGGTGATGAGTATGGGATGAATTTCCCATGAATGATCTCTTGCAAATGTAAATGAAACTCACCCCCTACGCCTCAGCAACTCATAGACACCTTTTCGGCGATGCCACCTCAAGAATTGAACTTTAGATTGGACTAACGCGAATAGGAAATAACGAGAGAATGGTATATGATGGCTGCTAGTATAAATAGAAAGCGCCGGCGCTAACCGACAAATTCTTCACTGGGTCGATATCTAATGCCCTGCCAAATGAGCAAAACGACAGCGCGAATTTTCCGCGAGATTTTCAACGCCAACGCTGCCCAGACAGCTTTAATTGGAGAATTGTGGGCATCGTAATTGGATTTCCCGCATAATTTATCACCCCGTTAATTCCACGCTACTCCTAACCCACCGTGCTCTCGCATAGCGGGGGTTGCATCATAGTTCGTACCTGGATCCAAGTGGGATGGTGCTATCTTCAGTGCATCTCTTGCAGTGGCGGGACATTTCAATTCCAGACATTTTTTTCCATCCAAATGCTACCCTCCTCGGGTTTAGCCCGTCAAAACCGTACTAAGGAAAATTTTGATAGGATTCATTAGGGAACGTCAAGACCATCATTTTCAATTTCAATTTCAGATGAGCAATTCTCGGAGTAATTTTCTTCGTTTACGGAGCAATTTCTTAATTGCATGCTCGAATTAATGTCCTGTGCGCTTGTTGTGTGTGTATTTTTATAGGAGGGTGTGTATCGTAATGTAGGATCGCAGTCTTCAAGTAGTATTCCTTTTTTCCTGTTTTGTACTCCTTACTTTTGGCTATTCTTCAATATTGCTAAAAAAAACTTTCATTTGTAGCGTTTATAAATAACACCCCTTCCAAAACATATTTCATGTCTCGACGTTGAAACTCTCAGAGTTTCATAACAAAAGTAGATACTGAATCAATAAAGTATTAAAATTTTCTGCAGTCTCAAGGAAGGCACTATAATTTAGTAATCGCTATCTTCATGAATCTTACGATCCTATATAATCTTGGATGAACTTCCTAGATGTCATAATAGTGATGCTTCACACGTCGGTGCATCTACCAGTATGTGTCTGTCGACTATACATATACATATGTACAACTAAGGGATAAAGTAATCCACAATATTAAAAATTCATGTATGAAATATGTACATAGTTTCGTCGAATAATGCTAAGAAACTTTTGCACTTCTTTATCCCCATATGTCTTAGAAATTCCTTAATGTTTGTCTTGAATCTAAAAGATCAGATTCTAGCTTCATCAAATATTTTCAGCTTCGGTCTATCTGTCTCTTAGTTCCCAGACCGTGATTAAATATCCCCGCACCTCCCCACGGCACAAGTGTTTGTGTGATCAGTTTCTATTACTTGAGGTTTGCTTGGGAATGCTCTCGCCTACGCGATATCTCGAGCGCTTCATTGCGTTCCTCGGTAGAGCAATTCGTCTTTTCGTCAGCCAAATAATGAGCGACAGAAGCAAACACGAAAAACAAGGCTCGCCGCGAATTCCTAATATGTGAGTAATCTGTGATATGTGATTTAGCAGAAGGCTCCCATTTACTATTGCACGCGAGGAATGATTAACCCTTTCTGTGGCAAGCGCGCTCCTAACCAATGCCAAACTCATACTTTGCGGCATCGAAAAGGTTAAAGATTATAAGGCGACGTTATTTTTAGCTCCGTTCGGCCGAAGTGAGTAACTTCACAGATGGGGGTCGGCTCGTGGAAAGATTTTCCGTAATTTACGCATGCCATCCGAAATCATGTGGAACGAAACAAATGAGTAACGGATTCCCAAATAAAACACTCAATATGCTCGTAATGTTAACGAATATCTGGGCCACAGGAGCCGTTCACCAGCGAAAAACACAAAATTAGAACAAAAGGACCGATGGCTCCAATTCCATAAGATTAAACAGCTTACTTTGCCTACATTTGCAGGAACAGTCATCAAATGGAAAATTAAATTTACTTGTTGAAGAGGATATTAAATGTTTTTTTTTTGCGAAATCAGCCCAAGACACAAAATAATGTCGCAATGCAGACAAAGAATAGAACAATCGATATCTAGAATTCTCAACTCGACAATGAATATTTACTTCAAGTTACATGAAATGCTTTCCCCATTTACCATTAGATCAATTACAGCACGAGAATACAGCTTGAGACGTGTACGTTTAGACATAAATACGCAAATTTCTGTAGAATGTAGTCAAGCTCATATGGCGGTAAAGGGTGGAGTATAGACGAGTGACCCAGACGGAATGTTCCCGCGATAGAAGTCGTCATTCAAAAGGTCGGCATAACACGGTCTTCTCCGCAGGTTTGCTTCTGGGAAAAGAGTGTTATTGAAAAATCATGAATCTCACGGAAGCAACAATAGCCTCGCGCCTGGGTGGATGTTCGCTGATTTTCCATTCGACCGTGCACGTTTTCCATGATTGGCTGTTTGTGAATGCAACTGTTGAATTTACAGACGCGACGACGCCGACGCGAAGCCCAGAAACCTGGATTTCCCACATCCTCGCTGGAAATTCGTCTACTAGCGCACCAGTCGGTGCAGCATTTGACTAATAGGAGAAATATGTGTATAAAGTGGAAACACTCATACAATCATGAACACATGCAAACATAAGTAATTCTGCATCTGTTTCATCGCGACAGCAAATATTTGAAATACCTCTGTTATCAATTCAAAAGTAGCTCGGAAATCGCTTCTGACGGAAAGGGGTATTTTTGTACGCCGACCTGCGATCCTTGTCATTGTGCTGATCCGTGCGATAATGCGTCACAGAGTACATAATTTATTATTAACTCCACATTCCTGTGATTATACCCAGTACTATTGAAATTAAGGTAACTTAGCTGAATGGTAAACTATCTCCGGTTCCCTCTTTCCTCTGACCCATCGGCACCCTTAAATTTTGAAATCGAACTGTATACGTTGCTCACTTCAAAGACAACTCTTATCAGCGAAAGGGTTGAAATTTACAATTTTCCAACGTATTGTAATACAATGAACTCGATGGGCCATTGCCGGTGAAGGTTCAATCTCGGGAAATAAATGGCGCTTTCTTTCTAACTTTGTTATTATGCAAGATATTCAAGATCATATTTAGGCCTCATTTATCTCTGAAAATTGGAAATATATCAAGAAAATGCTATTTATTCCTCGAGATTGACGCTTTGTGAACATATTCTCCGACATCGGTGAAGAGTGGGGAGTGGGGAGTGGGGAGTTGGGAGTTGGGAGTTGGGAGTAGGGAGTAGGGAGTAGGGAGTAGGGAGTAGGGAGTAGGGAGTAGGGAGTAGGGAGTAGGGAGTAGGGAGTAGGGAGTAGGGAGTAGGGAGTAGGGAGTAGGGAGTAGGGAGTAGGGAGTAGGGAGCAGGGAGCAGAGAGTAGATGTAGAGAGGGGTGACAATGAACGAGGGTGGGGGAAAGGGGATAGGGGAAGATGGCTTACGATTTGTGCAAACACACGGAGTCGATGCATGATTGTCCCGAATTCGCAAATAGAACGAGCTCGATTCCAAAGCGCATTCGTAGCGGGCCTTAATTGGATTTGAGCAGGGGAGTTAACGCAGAGAGCGGACTTCATTAACCCGGACAATTAACGAACTGATGTCCTGAGTTGCGCCGCTTCGCGGAATTAGCAATTATTGTGTTAAAACATAATTCCTATCAGTTGAGTCGCATTTTCCGTTTACACCCGTTTTTTTTTCTACATAGGTCGGGATGCCAGTGTGGAGGGGATATTTTTCGGATGGGGCGATGCCGTCCGAAAAGCGGAGACCTAAACAAACACAGATTAGTCTGTGCTCTGATAAGGCGAAGAACCACTTCCATTGAGTCAGTTCAGAGTGATAAGAAGGTCGAATTTTGAGCATTGAACGGGAGTGCACAACATCCTGTCCAATAATAAAATAGTAGCGTCTATAACTCGGCGGGCACGAATGTCCGAAGTCGCTACTTAGCTCCACTAGTTAAAATTCGATCCAGAACGAACAGTACGCGTTTCGTGCGCGCTCTTTTCTTCCGCGAGCATTTTCGCGACGGAGAATCAGAAAATGCTGCGATCCAAGCCCTTCTTGGAAGGAAAAGCCTCGAACGTTTCCTTCTTGTGGCTCTGGTTCCTCGGAACCATAGCCATCGGAATCCTCACCACCAGTTTATCTTTCGTATCGTATGTGAAAGTTCAGCAGTTGGAAAAAGAAATTGCGGATCTGAGGGCCATGGTCGAAGCGATCCACTCAAACGACCCCATCATAGATCAAGACCTAATCGGAGAATTGAGCAGATTCGAAAGCGAAGACGTGAGTTTGCGGTTATCTCTTTAGCTATATTTATCATTTTGGCTGCATTTCACGCTATTCAACACAAACGTCGGATTTCCAGGGCAAACTTGTAACGCTGCAACGAGCACATTTATTTTCGTTGAGCGGCGCGCTTCCCCACTTAATGTTCAAAAATTTCTCCACAAAAATCATTGTTTACGTTCAAATAAATATTTGTCATATCGTTGGCAGAACTTCAAAGTTCTTAGTTACCTAAACTATTTTTCGCTGATACTAATGCTCTTTTTTCATACAAACACATATACTCCTCCAAATAGTTCCTCGTGCACCTGACTCTTTTGTGTAGAGTACCTTTAGCTACCGATACACGTTTTTATGTAAATTATTCAAAAAATAAATAAATAGAAGCTTTAATAAACACAAATACACTCGTCATAAGTATTTTTACTGTAACGCTAATTTTTAATACAAATTTACATATTACACATAACATAACTCTTGGTGATAGTACTTTTTAACACCAACAATATTTTTGGGGAAAATAATATGCACTTTCAATATTGGAAATATCTTCCATTTTCCATTAAAACGCGCCTGCCGCCCTTGGCATCACAATTTCCCGTCCACATTATCTGCAGTTTATGAAAATCAATTACTGCGTAACAGCGAATTCCTCTTTTTCCCTGCATGCCCGGCATTTTCCGAGCGCACTTGCTTGCGTCATTCCCCAGCCTTTCCTTCCATTTTACCCTCGCGAAATGCGACTATTCGAAGGAGTCGGCGAAAATACATATTTCCGTCGACTCGTCCCCCGCGGTTACTCACCAAAACCGCAATAACCAGCATACTGTGTGGAATGATGTGATCGGCTATTCTAGCGTAATTAGCCATATATCGTTCACTTCCACTTCCTCCTGATAAGCGGCTATCTCGGGCCAATTTGCCCATCATTCGGATCGCAAGTACAACTGCAATTTTCCTCACTACGCGACGTGACGGCCGACCCTCGTTTCTTATCGCATGATTCCGCATTGTAATCATTTCAACTGAATCTTTTCAAGTTTTTGTTTTTATTCGAGTATTAAGTACTCCGTATTATTTTGATCTGTGACGAGAAACACTCAATTCTTAATCAACTAAACACTTGATGTGACGAATTTTTCAAGATTATATTGATTTGACATTTAGTAGACACGGACATGTGCTTCATAGGGTTAAATAATATAACAATCTACCTGGAAGACTATTTTGTAAATTGCCATGTAATGTTTAGTTGTTCTGGCGCTGCATAACCGAAAATAATTTTACTCCCTCACAGCTATGGTTATACGGGGATGTTACGAGACGATATTACGAAGCGAGTTTACGTGTCAATCGTCAATGTTGCGTGAAATTTTTGTCATAATAAGTTTAGATATCGACTAGGATTTGTTACTAGACAATCGTACGAAGCGATATTCTGCGGGTGTTAGACAGCGATGTTAGGTGGTTATGTTGTACACTACACATGAGGAAGTACACGAGGACATTGAACTATTCATTGTTAGTGTAGCGCATCGCAAGAGAATTTTCATAACAAATATAAAACTTAGCAAATGACATAATTTTCAGTCGAGTCCAAATATACTTGACAACGTTTGGTTCGACGACTACAGCTACGACAATTACGATGGAATTGACGAGGAGTATGAAGTGAACAACAACGATTCAGACGTCTCGAATCCGCCGATTTTGCTGAACGGAGGTGATCATGTTAAAATAGGATTCGAATCGAGACGAACTAAGCGAGACGTGTCAAGTGCTGCAGAAAATGCGAACATCAAGTCGGAGATCCTAGGTGATGAGAAGAAACAGGGAAGTCCGGAAACAAAACATGTTACAAGCGACGTAACATTTCAAACTAGGTACGTATTTCTTTGTGCCTATCTAGATAAAATACCATGTTATAAGAGTTTTTATTCGATACTTCGAGTCCAAAGCGTGTAATTCCGGTTTCTATTTATTTTTTTCAACCCATTTTGATATGCTATTTGGCCAACTAATCTGTAAATATGTTGCAGCTCCCAACCATTACAAACTCCACCAATAAACCCCAAAACTACCTCGAAACCTTTGACACCGCAAAACTCGAAGCTTAGCCAACCAGACGACAAATCGAAAGGTTTGAGGCGAACGCCAATGACGAAATCCGCTAATTATCAGGTAAGAAAATTAAAATGGTTTCACCATCAATATATGTACATGTATATGCTTTTTTAAAACTTCATTTTGAAATTGACTAACAAAAACGAAATACACAAATTGCAATCAAGTGTGAAAGTTTAGGCTTAGTTTAGATTAATATGAAGCGGAAAAATAATACTGATGAAGCGTGAAAATCAATATTGATGAAATATGAAAATCAAAATTGATAAAGTATGAATATCAATATTGATGAAGTATGAAAATCAATAACGATAGAGTCAGTATTAATAGAATATAAAAATCAATATTGATTAATTAGAAAAATAAACGTTTACTAAATTTTAATATTCAATAATTACAAAATTCAATCGCGCAATACTGATTTTCCAACTTGAAAAGAACGACCTTTGGTTTCATATTTTGATGAATCTCTAATCGCTGAACTCACGAAACAGCTTCGGATGCAAAGAATAAAAAACAACCGCTATGCAGCAAAGTTACCAATGTTGAGATATCTTAACCGTCGACAGGATCGCGGGGTCCAAGAAATGACAGTTGTTTGGGATGACACCCTAAAGGTCATTCCGCATAACACCCACAAAAGGCGCCATAAGGGCCAGAGAATGGAAACTATGGACGAACATGTCAGGATGAGCAGAATGAGGTCCATGTCAGCCATACATTTTAACGGAGACACTTCAAAGTATATTTATGGACAAGACTCGAATTATAGAGGTGAGACCTTACATTTTTATATATGAAGAACGTCAACTATTACTATACTCGTAGTTGTTTCTCTGCGGGAATCAAAAGAAAACATATTTTTGTCCCAACCAGTGTTTAATTTCCTATTTAACAATTATTTATTGCTCGTTTATTCGCTTATTCCTAGAGCGAATCAAGATCAAAGTAGAAATAATTTCGGTGTGAATCGAACATATCTGGTTATTATTACAATGATTTTCATTGTAGAAAAACCTAGTCGTTGCTCCGTCTTTAACAGCAAATGGCAAATGCCAAGCCGACTTTGACTCAAATTGACTGTTTTTGGTAAAATCTCTCTAAACTTGCAGGTAACGGGCACTTACAACATCGGGCGAAAACTTACGTCGATTGGAAAGAGAACGAATGGGTGCACACTCTTGGGATGCATGAGCATTTCAACATGAAAAATGGCGTTCTGACGATAAAAGAACCTGGATTGTACCTGATTTACGCTCAGATTTATTATTTGGACGAACACGACACGAATGGATTCGCGGTGTTCAAGAATCGGAAGAACGTCCTCCTTCAGTGCACAACGATGACGCATTCGGTGGAGAGAATACACAAAGGAAACACTTGCTACACCGCTGGGGTTGATTTTCTAACCGAAAATGACCAATTGACTCTTGAAGATTTGTCGGATTCTCGCTACTCCCTCTTCGAGCCGGGAAAGTCGTTCTTCGGTGTTGTCAAGTTGAGTGAAGTGAAGTTGAAATGAATGTGATCAATACTAAAATATTTAACCAAGAAAAAGGCGTGCTTATTTTTGTAAACTGTTTTATACCTGTAAATTAACTTATTCGCAGTATTCGTTAATAAAATATTTATTAAGCAGCATCGTCCAAGTGAAAATACATTCAAAATAGGGAATACTCAAATCAGGAGATGTTTCGACTAATTCCGGAAATCTAAACTTCCAGACTTAAATTCTAATCGTGATCCCAAAATATTGACTTCATCCGTTACCCTAAAAGAAATTTAGTTTCGATTCGAAAAATACTTTTGTTTTAAATCAGTATTGTCCGACACGCAAGTCCTAATCCTCAGCGCTATTTATTCCAACTTAACTAACGAATTTCTCAATTTGAATATGTTTTGACGTGACATCCATCGAGCCCACGGTTTATTTCTACCATGCGCCGAATCTACATTAGGCAAATCGTTTTTCAACGTTAATAAACTTCAATAGTAAATCAAGTCGTGCACAGCAACGGAACATTAATACTCGTTATGCAACAACAGCAAACATCTCGTGACGTTATCAAAAATCCAACAATTAGAGCAATTTACGTTTAAACCGCAGTCCTAGAAAACAGACCACAATCGACACCACCTATACAACCGTCCTAACCAAAAGGTTCCACACAAGATTGGACAGTGGGAAAGTTTGTATAGAATCTATACAACCTGCGTTCGCATGTATGTCCACGCGCCGATCTTGCGGTGTGTGGACCTGTCAGAAAGGCTACTTGTATTGGTTATGTAGTTCACCTGTATAAGATGAGGAAAAAGTGATGCTTCTTTATTTTTGGATTCAGAAAAAATATTTTAAACAAAAGTTGCTTCAAATATCTGACGTGGCAATTTTCTTACGTCATCGTGTGCGCACATTATGTAATGCAACTTTAATATCTCAAACAACAGCATATTCTTCTTTCCATTGTTAAAATGGGTTCAAATCTCTACTTGATGTAGGATAAGTCTCTTGACAAGTGGCAAAAGTAATCGCATATTTGAGAGCAAAATTGACAGGAAAATTGCTCAATTCAATAGAACTGCCGATGAGTTTTATGTAAAAATAAACTGACTGACAAATGTTACGAGTATTAACAATAACAAATTTTTATTTCTACAATTTCATTGTTTTCCATGAAACAAACATATAACTGGGCAATAGTTTCATTTAAGCACTATATTTTAGATTTTAACATGTAATTTTTGTCTAGAACATTTTTTCTGAATCAAATAGTTGTAGCATTATTTTTCCGTATACAGTTCCGTGTTTTTGCCTAGGACGGCAGTGGAAGAGTGGTATCGTCGCATATACGACTACGTTGCCGTAACAATATCCAAGCATACGAGTTCCAAATCCAAAGAAATTCCCGACTACGTAAAGCTGCCCGTGTTGTGCTCTTTGGCACAATTCGACACACAAAGTTTTCGCAAATCTCGAGGTCGATTTCACTAAATAACTAAGGATAAGCCAACAGCCTAATGCCGTTTTCGGAGTTTTCTACGTCCGCTATTGTTAAACACCGAAATCTACCTAACTCCTTTCTTCATATTAAAATATGTCCAAATCTTCGTTATACTGACGCTTCCAATAATCACCAATGTACAGCCAATCTTCCTGTTTCGTGTGCGGGTTCGTATTACGATTGAACCACCTATGACGTTACGAAAAGTTAGATTGAGAAGCGTTCAATTTCAATTGTATCACCTTGGATCCCAATCAGTGGCATTCTTGCTCTTCCTCTGCTTGCAAGCGTCCCTTTGCTTCTCTTCCAAGCGAGTTTTCTCGATAGCTGCTCCATCAATATCTCCTTGTTCTAATTTGCGAATGTCCGGTCGGAAACGGGAATCAGTAGGACAAAGGGATTTTTCCATTCCGTTGTCAATTTCGTTTAGAGACATCGCGAATTCCGTGAATTGGTAGTACTAAAAACAGTCGCATTATTGTTATGGAGCCACTTGATGGTAAGGGAACATGAGGGAAGATTAATTATTTCTCATTTCTTTTATAGGAAATAGTGATTTTGATTGGGAAATGAGTCTAGGTTAATTTGGGATCCTACTAATGACTAAATATTTATAAGTTTTTGCTAAATTTGTTGAAAAATGTACAGGGACTTTAAACTCAAACAAAACTGAAATAAATATTCAAATATTACCACACATCGTTAAAATGACAAAAGTATTTGGTTACCAAATGTTGAAGAGTAAAAATAGGGAAAAATGTTATTAAATTCATTACATCAGCACTTTGTAGTGGACGAGGATTAACTTTCCAAATCGTAAAAGAATTGGCAATGTCCAGGGAGTAAGTTGAATCACTTTTGGGGATTTGTCCCTCAGGTACTTCTGGGGGATGGATTTCGTCCATACTCTGCAATAAAAGTTTTGGACAATGTTTGTACCTTGTTTAGTCATTGCGCGAGCGCTGCCAGAGTAGTACTAGTTCGAGTCTCATAAATCTGCAGATGCTTTATGAACCGTAGTTAATTTAACACCTACCTCTTGAGTAGAATTAGTCTTAAAAGGGCCGACCTTAAGACTATTCAACTTCTGTAATACTTTCCTCGGCGTGTGAGAAGGGGAGTCGTTAGTTCCCTTGCTCTTCGATTCCCCGTCTTTCTTGAACTTGTACGCGTTTTCTTTCATGTATTCTTCGTAGGAAGTATAGTCTGTACACTTGAGGAAGTCAGTCCATTTTCCATACAGGAAGTGCAGTTTTTTCTTACTGAATAAGCGTTAACATTTAGTAAAACTTAGTCTTCAAAGTGTTTGCGGAGCAATTAACTCGAACAGGTGAAATATACGCACAGGTAATAACCTTATAGGTAGTGAGCATTGTTAATTAGATGAAGTAAGTACATTGTAATAAGCAGTTCATTGTGGTTGACAAGGTTGTCAAATGGCTTGTGTCGTGATAAGTAATTGCGCTTACGATTTATCAGATATGTATCCTTCAACTCGATGAAGATCCCTCGAATGCCAACCTGCTGGTTTGAAATTCAAATGCGCTCTATGGCCGGTGGAATGATTGACAATTTCCATCAATCCATACTGTTCCATCCACAACTTGCCTACGATAATATTGTGAACGCAGCATTGAACGTTAGTCCAAGTGTAAGCTTCTTTTAACCTAACATCGATACAACAAAATCTCAATCCAAGACGCTACGACACTATGTTACAAAATTTTATCGTATGCAATCAATTTGAACAAGGAATTAAAGTAAAATATATCTCCCGAACTTCGTTAGGAAGAGTATCAATGATAGTACAAGAACTCACTTTGGAAACTCAACAGTGACTATTCCTTTCGGTTGAATTTCCACACTCTTCCCCCAAAATTTAAGCTTCGGGTGGATGGAACCATGGAAGATCCAATCTTTGTTTTTGCTTTCGGCATGGTAAGCGGACACAGGAGGGTGGTGACTAACTTGTTCGCATATTATTCGAAATTCTTCTCTCTCCAACTCATACGTTTCACCAAGAAGCGGATTGAACGGCTTACCGAGTCTTTCCCAATTGGAAGCCAGAGCGCTCACAGCAAAACCTGCATCATTTTTGTAATGTTAATATCGATTAAATCGATTAAAGTAATTTTTAATCCTCAAGTATCGGAAAGTAATTGACGAAATAAGACCAATAAGACCAAAATCTGATCCGTTTATAACTCAACAGATTGTCTACGGATGGCAATACTCACCAGCTACGTATTGCATTCTGGTAACGGGGTCCGGCTGTTCAGCAGCAACTCTCAACAAATAGGAATATTCCATATACTCAGCCATTCTCTGGAGGAAGCTCAAAGGTTCGTTGAATACCACCGGCATGGTTATTTTGCTTAGTTCCTTGCCGATGCAGTTTTTCAATACTGACCAAATGTTGTAGTCACCATGGTACATAGGAACTGGTAAAACTAGCCTGAAAAGAAATCGTAATGGACCACTCTAAGTTACTCCACACGAGCTCTTCTCACAACCCCCAAGCTCCGAACTAAACATACCAATGGCTTCCATATAACAAAGGGCATCCAGTCCCTTCAATGAAAAAACTTCCAACTTGCAAAACGGAAGGAATTTCCAAAACTATTCGAAACAATCGAGAGAGGCAACTAAATTCCTACCTGTGTTCTTTCTTCTCTGCTGTTGTCTCCATTTTTTCACGGAATTTACAATCCCCCCTTTGAGAACTAAGTTTTGATCGATCATCCGTCAAGAACAATTACTACTCTGAAACGAGAACAAACACGAGACTTTCAAATATTCACACGATTACAACCGAAATACAACACAAACGCAAATTAATGCAAATATTTTTCCGATTTTCGGATTAACTCCTCTACTTCCCACAATACCACTTCAACTGAATGCAAGAGGCGTATTCTTGAATTGAATAAGTAATCCAGTTTGGACAATTTTTCTTGGCAACCCAACCAGAAATTAAGTACGATGTTGAACATTCCTAAACGCTCGAGCAGTAAATCAATCTAATTTTATAGCAATAATTTCGGATTAATCGAATAATAACTAAAATTGAAGGGCAACCCCAAAAATGGAGCGGAAAACAAACCATGAGCTTGGTGGGTGGCGGGAAATCCGCCCCAAATAGTTTATCAAATCAAATTAGCAACTTAACGTCAACTTCCACAACTCGACATCAACTTTATTCAAATGGCGCCTACGAGAACAACAATTTTGATGCTTTATTCCAAATAACCCCATTGTTTTCCTGTCATTGATCTGAGGGTCGGGCGCGCTTTTCAACCTCACACAGCGTCTCCATATTGATTCGAATCCGAATCAGCCCTTCATTGGGCGGCTATCCGTCCGCAACATTTCAACAACTCCCTTGTTCAGTGAAAAACAGACAATGCAAAAATGGCTTTGGAATAACAAAATTCATACACACCACCTTCACATTCCGCAAAATACCTACTGCCTTACATCACGACGTTGGATGGGACTGGCAGAAAGGGTTGTACGGCTGCGCGACCCCCATAAAGGCGGGCGGTCTGAATTTTCAGCAAAGTGTGCTACATTGTGGAGGGTTGATAACCCAATCATCGATTACGACTGTTCCATCCGTGACCTATTCCTCTTTCAAATTCTATTCAACCTTTTGCAACTCAAATTTATCCCATGTCTAGTCACTTGAATATTCGAATGGATACCCACTTCTTCAGCTTTTTAGACCCAGCAAATCAGGCTCACGAACGTTTGCAAATTACTGATTGAATTAAATATTGCTCATATTGTGTAAGAAAATCACATGATTTATCAATGTGATGATTTCTTTAAGCTCAATGTTGTTCGTAAAGTAATATCGTGAAATGAGGTCGAATGTGGACGCGGTTGATTTCAGATGAACGTGGGAAACAGGATATCTTTGGAGTGAGAGGGCTGAGGGGTACGGATTGCAACTTGGATTTATCCCTGATGAGCACTCTCGAAGTTTGATTAATGTGGTCGCAATTGATTGAGGTCGAGAGTTGGTGGGAAGGGTTGGACGATTGGATGGGCGCAATTAATGAGTCGAGACATGAAGAGATTTTAATGGTCGAAGTTGAAATTTTCACTGGGGATTGAATTTTTTCCTGGCTGCTTCACTTAATTCATTTCGAGGAAAGCAGAATCGATGTTATGGATTATTTACGGAATACGCCTTCAGTATGATTCTGGTGGAGAACTTCGCTTTCGTTCGATTATTCTCATAGACATCACCAAGTCCCGCTTGATAGCTAAATCAATGTTCCCGGTTAAAGATGTTTGTGATTGATAAGTAATCTAATGATTTTAGTGAGGAGCTACAACTTGCGAAAGGTTATTTTAGGTTAGGTTAGAGTTATGTTAGGTTAAGTTAGCTTAGAATTAGATTAGGACAGACTTAGGTTAGGTTATGTCAGAATTAGGTTAGGTTATGTCAGAATTAGGTTAGGTTATGTCAGAATTAAGTTAGGTTATGTCAGGTTAAGGGTTGTGTAGTATTGCGTTTATTTCCTTATGAAGGGCAGGTGTGATATTGGACGGCTGGGGTGTTGAGGTGCATCGTCGAGAGTGGGCGATCAGTCGATAGAGCAATCGTTCTGTAACGGTACGGTGGAGTTATGATGTGGTTGAATCGGATGGGTGCGATTCCAACGGTCGTCATCGGATGCGAGCGTTCGTCCGGGTGAGCGTGGAGCGAGCGTCGCGTCGCGACGCTGCGCGTCGGTGTGGAGTCCTGCGTGGTTCGGGATGCGTTCTGTGGTGCTCCATGCGGCATGCGCCATGCGCCCGTGATCCAGAAATAGCTTGGCGGTTGAGTGTCGTCTAAATCTTTGTTGATCATGGTGCAGCTAGAGAGAAGATGTACGTGCGTGTTTAGAAAATGCGTGTGCGTTTGGTGGAGCGGACGTGGTGGGTTCGAGTTGTCGTGATTCCGGTTTTCGGTGCAGACGAGGACTGTGTCGAGAGGGTTGCTTGGGGAAGGACAAGGAAGAGGAGCTGAGAGGGCGCGGGCGGTTGGAAGGTATCGGCGCGGATTTTTGTGTGGGTTAGTGAGGGGGTTGGGGTTGGGGTTGGGTTTGGGGATGTGGTAGGCTTTTGGGTCGGCTAGGGTGCAGGGAACATTCCGCCGCACAGCATGGCCTCGGTCGCCGCTTGGCTGCCATTTGCCCGGGCGGCGGCCATCGGATGGGTGCCCATCGCCACTCACCCGCTACCGCCGCCTCCGATTCCGAAGGACAGGCGAAAAGCGGATGACGAGAAATTTCTCATTAACGTTTCGGGGAGGAGGTTCGAGACGTGGAGGAACACTTTGGAGAAGTATCCGGACACGCTGCTCGGTTCGAACGAGAGGGAGTTCTTCTACGATGAAGAGCTCAAGGAATACTTTTTTGACAGGGACCCAGACATTTTCCGCCACATCCTCAATTACTACCGAACGGGAAAGTTGCACTACCCCAAACACGAATGCCTCACCAGTTACGACGAGGAACTGGCGTTTTTCGGGATTCTCCCGGACGTGATAGGAGACTGTTGTTACGAAGATTACAGAGATAGGAAACGCGAGAATGCCGAACGCTTGATGGACGACAAGCTTTCGGAAAACGGCGATCAACATCTCCAGCCCTTGACGAACATCCGACAAAAGATGTGGCGCGCGTTCGAAAACCCCCACACCTCAACAGCTGCCCTCGTCTTCTACTACGTGACGGGCTTCTTTATCGCAGTCTCCGTCATGGCGAACGTCGTCGAAACAGTTTCCTGCGGAAACCGCAAGAACGCAGGCCCTCTGCCCTGCGGCGAACGCTACAAAATCGTCTTCTTCTGCTTAGACACCGCCTGTGTTATGATATTCACCGCCGAGTACCTCCTCCGTCTTTTCGCCGCCCCAAACCGCTACAAATTCGTCCGCAGCGTCATGAGCATCATAGACGTTGTCGCCATCCTCCCCTACTATATAGGCCTCGGAATCACAGACAACGACGACGTCTCCGGAGCATTCGTCACGCTGAGAGTATTCCGCGTCTTCAGAATATTCAAATTCAGCCGGCACTCACAAGGACTCCGCATCCTGGGGTACACCCTCAAGTCCTGCGCTTCCGAACTCGGCTTCCTCGTCTTCTCCCTGGCCATGGCGATCATCATCTTCGCCACGGTCATGTTCTATGCAGAAAAGAACGAGGAGAAGACCAACTTCACATCCATTCCTGCCGCCTTCTGGTACACCATCGTCACCATGACGACTCTTGGGTACGACCTCCAAATCATTACCGTCGATTCGCCAATAGCTACGTTAACACGCACGCTCTTTCCTGCAGGATTGGCACGGCACGTTCCAAAAGTGAGCGGATAAAGGTCTCCATATAATTGAACTGCGAACTGGGGACTTGGCCATTCCGTTCGACGGTCTAAGAAAGTGGGAGCCAGGTTGGGTTGCATCACTGACTGCAGGGCACTGTAGTACTTGCAGGTGTAATGCCTGATGCTGCCCAAACTTGCTCCCACTCTCTTGTACCGTCGAACGGAACGGCCAAGTCCGCAGTTAAATGTGCGCGTGAATGCGGGAGACCACAATTAATCCAATAGTGCCCACTGTACAGATATCTGAACTTATCAGAGTACAGTGGGCGCTAATGGGTTAATTGCGGAGAGTCACACGCAATCATACGTAGACGTACATTTATCCGCTCATTCTTAAAACGTGCCGTGCCAATCCCGCAGGAGCAAACGCAATATACTGTCGTCCTAAGCGAGGACGCAATGCAAATAATGCATTCCAAATGAAGATACTGCCTCTACCCCAACCTCCACTTATTAGCACCCCGTCGTTTTAAAGCGGTTATTAAATTCTTAGATTTGGGTCAACCGATTTCTCCCCACTTGGCGGTAATAAAAAAAACTACCCCAATTAGCAATTCTCCCCCCTAATTTCTCATTCGGCTTACAGTATCGTGCATTGCCAGCTGACTACGTAATTTCAATCAATAGTCCTTCAGCCCCCAACCTTTTTGGCACGGCCTCATCTCCCCGCGAGTTCCAATTTCCAAACTATCGGCTGCCTAACGGACTGCCGGACAATACTAAGCAGACCGCGTTGACGTCATTTTTTTGCAAACATTTCCCACGTCTTTCAAAGGCTCGGGGTGCACGAGCACTATTATTAGAAAAAAATGCGATGTACCGATCGCTTTGGGCGTTACAAGAGCGCCCTCCCTTCAATTTTTCGTCCTACATAGTCATAAAGTAAAATTGTTTACACGCTTCCAATCGGGCGTTTTAAATTTAGATCGATATAGAGGAGAATCTCCAAACAATACTTTCCCCAACGCAAATAACCTCAGACGGCGCAAATAGCTCCAGACACCAACGGCAGTTACTTCCAGCGACCTTTACAAACAAACCGTCACCCCAATTAGTAATCTTCCGTCGAACTCCCCGGAGTTTCCCCCCTTCGTTTCAATTCCGCGATATTCGTGCGGCGGACGCACTTAAAATTTGTTTGGCTCTCGAGAGTCTTTGGACTTTTCAAAGCCCAACAAAATTTTACGAGTTTACTTTCGGTGCTTGCTTCGCCTCTTCGGATTCAGCCGCGTCGTCATCGCCGCCCACCGCGCTACCGATTTTTACGGCAACTATTTCCAATGATATATTGGAACGGTTATTCCCCTTCATCGTTTTTACTCCTCCCACCCATCTCTTTTTGAGTTTCTTGTCCCCGTCGTTTTTCTCCCATCTCTGTGTTCGTCCCTTCAGTCTAACCGTGCGATTTCGTAATAAAAGATAGTAGATGGGTGGGTGGCTTATTAGCAAATATATTTCTAATTACTAATTCATTTTTCAGGTACGGCGACATGGTTCCCTCGACGGCCGTTGGTAAAATTGTAGGGGGAGTCTGTTCGTTGAGCGGTGTACTTGTGATAGCTTTACCTGTTCCTGTCATTGTGTCCAATTTCAGCAGAATTTACCACCAAAATCAAAGGGCGGACAAGAGGAAAGCACAAAGGGTAAGTTGGGATGTGCTTCACTTATAAATTGGATTTGTTTGTATTGCGCCTCAGCCTCTTCACCACCATGGCTGCCTCAGGTGATGCACAAGACCACATTCGTACATTTCGGTATTCCCCCATAAGAACTCGTACAGTGGTCGTATTCTATTTAATTACTATATAAGTTTCTCCGTGGCATCCACTAGTTAAACCCATGATACTATACCTTAACATTTATTAATATTAGCTTTGTTCGGAATTAGAACGCATGCGCACTAGTAAATTTAAGCGTCAATAAAGGTCAATTTAGCGCTGAAATTAACTACTCACTCCACGAAGGTATTATTGGTGAAACCCAGATGGCGCCGCGTTGGGTGGGGAATGCGAGCACAAAAGTAGAATACTAATGAAATGGAATACAACCACCGATACGGGTGGGGGAGAAATGAATACTCGAATAATGCATAATTTTGTCCTAACAGAAAGCACGTCTCGCGCGGATCCGCATAGCCAAAGCGTCCTCAGGAGCCGCCTTCGTCAGCAAAAAGAAAGCTGCGGAAGCGCGGCTTGCCGCTCAAGAATCCGGAATCGAACTGGATGACAGGGACGAAGACATCTTCGAATTGCAACACCACCACCTACTCCGCTGTTTGGAAAAGACAACGGATAGGGAATTCGTGGAGCTAGAGGTTCCCTACAACGGTCACTTGAAGCGACCTGGGTCGCCATCGCCCATGGCGAGTCCTGCTCATTCGGCTGTGTCCATAGGACTCTTCCAGTCTTGCTGCGGAAGATGCTGCCCGCGGAGGTACCAGCAAGCTTGCGGGAAGTACATTCCCGCCTCGTCAGCGGCACAAAGCAACCAAACAGGAGGAGGAATGGACGGCACTTATTTGGTGGAAGCTTCATTCTAAATTTCCACAGAACACGTATTTTAAAGTTTGTGGAAGCCAAAACTGATTTATCTTGTTTCTGGGGGGCGCGAATCGGTTCTTGTTTTCGGGAGTGCAAACCGGTTATTTTTCTGGTGGGAAAGCGCATTCTGGTGGAAGCGGCAGCCATTTTTTTAATTGTGGGTGCCAAAACCGGTTTTCCTTTTTTGAAAGTGCACACCAGTTCTAGGAGCGCGAAACGGGTCTAGAAGCGGAAAACGGTTCTAGAAATGTAAACTAATTCCACAGTGGCAAACTGGCACTACAAGGTTAGACTGATTCTGGAAGATCAGAATGGTTCTTGCAGATTTGACTAGTTCTTGCAAATCAGACTGTTATAGTAAGTCGAACTGGTTCTACTAGTAGGGCATACTATAGTTCTAGAATGGCATACTGGCAAAGCAGTCACCACTTCCTTACGCTTTGATACTGGACTTAGCCAACAACAGACCGTTCTAGTATGTCAGGCTAGTTCTAGAAGGACAAACCGATTTCATTAGGTCAAACTTGCACTGAAATGGTTAACGCGTATGAGAAGGTTAAACGGGTTCTAGAATTCCTGACTGATTGACTTCCGTCAAGCCAGTTCTAGATGATGAAACTTGTTCCAGAAGAGCAACCCGGCTCTAGACATGCAAACTAACTACAAAGACAAAAGGTTCTAGAAGCGCAAACCAGTCTGTGGGGTAAGCAAGAACTTCCTGGTTCTTGTTGGAAAGTGAAAGGCACAACCGACACTAGCAGCACAACTGCCGGTAACCAGCGAACAACCTAAGGTTACCCATCCACATATCATAGGCGGCGAAATGCAGGAACTCCTTCTCTACTTTATTGCCAAAATTCCGCTGAGACTATTATTCTGTCACGGGATCCCTTTCGTTAGTCGGTGGCAACTGATTCAAATGGACAATTGTCTGCTTTCGGGTCGTTTCCAGTAGTCCATATATTTCGATTTCTATCCTAATTCAATCAAAACATAATGGAGAACCCAAAAAAACCCTCGAAAAGGAGCACTAAACGTCGGTTTGTGTTAATTAAAAAATCAAATCGCTTCCAATGATTCATAGCAACAAAAAAACGACAAAACTTAGTGAAATAGACGGCTGTGATTGTTATCGATTGATATCGAAAAAATCTATTTAGTGTTTCACCAGTATAAAGTGCTTAATATAAAAATGTATGGACTACTAAAAAAAACTGAGAAAATACGCGACACTAGTTTCCCTTGCTCCTCCCTTTTGAATAAAATCCACCGAGTAGTCTATATAAAACTAGATTTGTCGTACTCAATGACGATTTACGCGTTCTCTCAGAACGAAATGTACAAAAAGAGTGTATCACTCGTGAGTCTACGGTCCGTTAACAAGAAACCCATTTATTCCTCGGCGGGACGATCTAAAATGGTACAATGGACCACCGTATTATTCTAAACTAGCATAGTTCTATGATTTCTCCTCCTCTCACTCTCTTCCCGAACGAAAGCCGCACCACCCAAACGCCAAGGAAAAACCCTCGAAGAAGAGCTCTATTTTTGCATAGCGTCCGATAAAGCTTCCGGGGACGAGTACCTATCGAATGTTCAGTCAACAGATAAACACGAAAAGTGGACTTGCTCTGCTTCATCCCTCCTAAATTGGAATCAGTAGAGGTAGTCGCCAAGTCAGCAGTTTCCAGAAGTTATACGCATGTGCATTACTGGTGATAGTCATCCTCAGAGATGGGACTTACGGTTTGTTGGAATTTCGCTTCGCTTGCGCACGCTGCGTATGCATTTCAGTTTGTGCGCAGCCATTGGATATGCGCAACGAAGAGAAAGTCGAACGAACCGCAATCCCACTCTATGCTATAACATTCGACTTTCGCCCTGCTGGCAGACTAACGTGCGATTGTGCTCTGTAAGGGCATTTTATTTGTAAATGAACGTTTACTTTGTGAAAGGGTACGTGTTTTATTTAAGGGCGTTTGATTTATGAAAGAGTATATGATTTTTAAAAGAGCGTAGAGATTACAAGATGGTTAATTTGCAAGAATATTAATTTTGAAAATTGAAGATCAGGTATTTGTATATTTTATTGCTATTACATATATACATTTATTTATATTTATAAATACCCACACATGTGTATATATTATATAGGATATATATCCGGAAGCTGTTGACCCAATCGACTCCCTTCGCTCATTCTGGTAAGAATAGAAGAGCTTGCGAAGCGCACGTCACTGATTCAAATAAACCCGTTTGCGAAAAAAAAGCGAATATTTGAAATTTAAATAAATAGATAATCCTAGTGAAAAATCGACAAATATGTGTTTTACTGTATGAAAAGCGAGATGCCCGGTGAACAGAGCCGAACAATAAGGTTGAGACGAGTTAGATAGTTCACGAGTTAGCGCGTTTAAACGACCTACTCTCTTAATTAATTGTAGCTTCGTATTTAGGGAATAGTTAAATTAACTAAATTCTAATTGAACGTTGTACATACAAAAAAAGAGGAACATGTTACAAGAGAAGGAATAGATAATCTATTTTAACCAGAGAGAAAACTTACCCTATGAAAATGTTCTATTTAGGTGGGTATCTACCGTTCTCTCGCCCGACCGAATTCACGAATTCCACCTTCGAAACGTTCACCAGTTTCTGCTTGAAATTAGCACTCGCAAACGAAACTGCTACGTTCAAGTCGAAATTCCAAAAAGTGAATTCATGGGGTAGGTGCCTACTTGAATTCCCGTTCGCCTACTTCCCAAATGAACTTCACCTAACAGAAGTATCCAAGCGGCCATTCGGTTCACGTTTAAACGTGGATACAGACGGTGTTCCGTGGTTAAACGTGGGTACTTCGCGCAGTTCTAGGTATTATCTTAGTGTAATACGTCTAAAGTAAACTAATCAAAATTATAAATTTTCTTTAGACAATCTGAGTTTTATTTCCTGTTGCAGTCCAACTAGTCCCGATTCTCTCCATTGTGATGTAAGAAACAAGTGCCTTAAATAAAATGACAATGTTTGCCTGTTGCTGAAGCTACATGTTTGTGTTCTTTAGTTGGTTAGAATTGTGATTTCGCTTTCGCCATCCAACGTGGTGGGGGAACAGTGCTCCATTGATCGAACCCAGTTCCCCCACCACGTTGGAAGGCGAAATCGGAATTCCAATGAAATAGAACACGACAACTGGTTTAAGAAACTAATATTAATTCCCAAGGAAATTTATTAGATTACTTAGAAAAGAATTTTAAACAATACATTAATCTTCATACAAACACGAATTACTACAGACTAAGGATTGAAGTCTGGGTTTTTCTTTAGAATAACGAAGCCCTCCATGATGGGGGTTAGACTGTTGTATTCTTCGGTAGCTAACTCAGCGCGTTCTCCATAAGCCAACAAAACTGGTGTTGTGTGCGTTTGGAAGCCGGTTATGGTTTTAGGTTTGCCAGCTTGACCAACCACATCAACAGCCTGTTGAAATTTAGATTTAGAACATTAAAAAAATCATCAATTATTTTGCCATATATTCATGAAGAGATTAGGTTTGTTCGTGAACATAGTTCAAAACCAGTTCGCAGTAGCAAATTTTAACGTCAATTAGCGCTGAAATTAACTACTGCGCATGCGTTCTGATTCTGAAGTTACTCCACGAACAAAGCTAATAGCACCTTGGCTGCCACTAGTGATATTCAGCCAAGGTTGGCAATTCAGTAGGTTAAGATAGAATCAAATGCTAGTTTTATTCACATTACCCTTTGTAATAGTAATAGATTCCTCACTTACCAAACCAACTCTAACGGGAACAGGAAGTGGATTTAAATCTTCGTCGAAAGTTACGAGCATTCGGGGCTGCATTGCCGCAGCTAAAGTGTAAAGCAGATAATGCGAGCGTCCCAAAATAACTGTAAAAATTACCATTATTATAAATGTTTTGAACAAATAGAATCAAGAACCCTACTGTTTTTCACATCGAGGAATCCTACTAGAGTGGCTAGTAAACCAGCTACAGCTACGGGACTCATCAACTGCCGGTCACTGTGGTAAGGGCTCAATGTTAGGGTTCCTTTTCCCAAATGCGTCAGTCCTTGGGCGATTCGGACCATGAAGAGATTGTTCGGGTCCTTAGCGTGGAATTGCGCCAATTGCCTCAGCATCGCTGCCAGTCTACAAGGAAAAGTTTCAGCATCTTCGCAGTCTTTCTAATCTTATTATACTCTTCAAAGCGAAGTTGTAAAAGAGTATATTAGTGGTGTAAAGTCCACAGTTTTAGGAAACAAGTCAAACGCATGGGGCACCACCTAACTTTTTAGTGACCTAACCTAAATTTTTAGTGATGGACCACTACATATTTTAATTTCCATGAAAATTCTTTAATTTGACTTTAGTCCGGTCCATATTGAAAATAAAGTTTGATCAAACACTATTCACTGGTGCGAACTGTTGATACACAGACTTTTGTAATTTAAATAAAGTTTTACCGTGCATTGTTCGTCCCAGCGCCAACAAGTCCCATAGCGAAAATAGCGTTGTGCGCCACTTCAGGATCGCTGTCGTGCGAGAATTTGCTAAGAGTATCTAAAATACTGAGTTTGGGATTTGAGACGGACAGTAAACCCAAAGCCAACGGGACAGCCCGTCGGATGACCGGTTCGCAGTATCTCAAGAGGTGTCCGAAAGTCCTGTAAGCCATTTCACTTCCAATGTCTTCGCCCATGGCGATGAGAGCGATTCCGAGCACTGCGATTGCTTGACGGGAAGAAAGATCCTTCTCCTTGTCTTCTTTTTCCTTAGCTTTATCTTTGTTTTTATCTCCCCTCGATTCTTCTTTTTCTGACTCGTAGTGTTCGGAGCAAATGTGCAACAGCTGTTGCACTTTCAGTACGTTGCCTGTGCCTGCGTAAGCGCAAACTTCCACCATCGTAACCGCCATTGATCTGAACGGTTCTGGGATGACTTCGAGAGCGGCTACTATTGTTTCGATGGATTCTTGTTTGCCCAAGAAACACAAGCCCAAACCTAGCGGGAGGAACCTGGAAGTTCACAGTGATATAATGCATTTCAATAAAGAGTTTGTTGAGGTCGTATAAGATTCCTTAGATTTGGAATTTTGAATTTGACAGTTTAGATTACGTGCTGATTAGGCGAAGTGAACAGGAATAAACATTTTCCGCCGACCGTCCTAAAAAGTATGCGTTCCCTGTTCGGAATATTGTCACAAAGTGTGAGGTCTTGTTACTAAGCAGTGATGACAAGTTTGTGACTTAGTGAGGTTATGTAAAGTTATTTTCGTAAATACTTCGCGATTTATTAAGTCCATGACGCAAATTGGCTACCGCGAATTCACCTCGCGCGATTAGGAAAAAGGAACGCGGAAAAGGCCTGAGACTACAAGTTCTACAGTGACATCACGACCTACCTTGCGTAAGTATCTTTCAGTTCCGTCTCCGACTTCTCCATTAGTGTTTGCATGATCGTGGCTGTAACGTCCGGATTTTCCGAACCAACAGCAATCATTCCACAAGCCAGACCAGCCATTCCAATAACTTCCATGTTGGATTTAGGATCGGAAAAGACGGGTGTCAGAAGACTCAAGACAGCTTCGCGATTTGAACCTACGTAGGCCAAACCCAAACCAACTATAGCGCCAAGACGCATGATGTTTGTGTTGTGGAGCACATAATCAGATAATAGAGCTAAAGCTGGATCGCATTCGTTGCGCACGCCACAATTGACTATTCCACAAGCGAGAAGCGCTCCAGATTTTATGTGGTCTTCGGAGGAGTAGAGGTATTTGTCGATGGGAGTTAAACCTCCATCGACGTCCCACAACAGAACCTAAACAAACAGAAACAATGTCCTCAACAGTTTTCATCATCAGTTCATTTTACTCACAAGTCCCAAAGAAGCTGTAGCGCTCAACATTCCATGCTCCTTATTCTTGAACAACCACTTGTTACCATCTTCCATCAACAGTTTGTCTTGCCCGAAAGCCGCATTAACGAATCCATTCACGAAACTCGCTGCTAAGTTTTGTCTGGCCGAATCCACTTGCCCACCGCCGAATTGCGGCCGGGTATTCTCCAAATGCGACTTGTACACATCTTCAGGAGTTTTCGGTTCCATTATATCCAATTCTCTGGCCAAATTCAGGAAATGATTGTTCAAATGGCAATTGGCCATTATTTCAACCAAATCATCGTACTCCGGGGTGCTCTCGTTGATTTCAATGTAAATTTGCTGACGACCGAGCATGAAAGCCAATTGTTTCTGCATCGCTCTAAAAACAGTAAATTCTCGTACTCTCGAAGACTCCAATTAGAAATTCAACACCAACACATAACTAATCAATTCAAAATAGAAACTTACGTGTCGGGACATTCAGTGAAAATTTTTTCAATCAACGAATGGTCATTCAGCTGCATAGCGAGACGTAAAGCTTGGGGGTATTGCCCGAACTTCCTGAAGAGCTTCAGTGCTGTTCTCAATAAGATCACGTTTTCTGGATCAGGTACGTAAGGTACGCAACTGAAAAATTGAGGCATCGAGTTAAACGGGAACTTTGCATTGCAGTGCGCATGCGCCACACCTATTTGTTTTTATCCATCGACTAAAATTTTTTAAATCCATTGCCTCAGTTATTGTCTACTCACCTCGTCAAATACAAGCAAACTCGCGAATAGATATTTTCGTCCACATACTCCTCCAAAAGATTCAACCCTTCAATTTCAATGAGCAAATCGCAAGCTTCTGCCTCAGCGTTGTGAGCCATATTGTACGGAACAATTTGCCTAACTAACTGCATCAACTTGTCGACTAAACTTTCATCTTCACCGGTCATATCGGCCCATTCCTTAGCTATCTCACCCGCTAAATGTCTGCAATTACATTCACTAATAGTAAAGAGCAAAACAATATTTACAGTATTTTAAAATTTTGATTCTGCACTTTTAAAAAGTATCAGTAGTTTTCCGAAAATAATGAACACCACGTTTTGGAGAGTATAAAAACAAACTGTTCTTTATGAATAACACATTGAACTTTCCTATTTCAGAGTAATGATTGAAGGCAATAACACAAACCTGACGTATTCATGTCCCCATTCTCCAATCCCGTTCAAATCAGCCTGCAACTTATACTGCAAGCACTCCCAACCTTTCCCCATAGTCATAGCCAAAACGGAAATGATATCAGCGCATTCCTTCTTCACTTCAGGATCCTTGATCTTCCCGAATATTTCCTTCATAGTCTCGAAATGTGGCTTCATGAATTTCAACGGTTTAGGCACGGAAGTCATTGAGGTCGTCGAAGCCCTAATCAAGCTGCCCAGAGTTTTCAAAGCCAATGGATAAAGGTCTTCATTGGACTCTTGCAAGCGCTCCACGCATAAGTTGAGCTCCTCTTGCAACAACTTATCTTCCTCAGACTGGAATTCATACAAATTAAATTGTTAGGTGCGGCTTTTTAGTTTGATCAATACGCAAATATATTTTGGGTTCGTATTGAGATTATTCAACATTTTGTCTAAAACAAAATATCTTCTCATTAAATCGACTATAAGAAGAACCGAATCTAAAAACAAAGCTACCTCTGTTTTCACCGTATGTAAATTTACACAATTTTGTAAGACTTAATATATTTTTATTATAATTATGACATTAACGTTTCATTCTACCTATAGTCTAACATAGGCCTCAAAAGTTTTCATACAAATATTAATTAATCAGAGTAATCTAGACTATTGAGTGAATACTGCATATGTACTTCGCCTCTTCTCAAAAATATGTTGAATAAAATACTGCGTTTTGAAAG
Organism: Hydrochus callosus; assembly: GCA_033557855.1. Classification (NCBI taxonomy): domain Eukaryota; kingdom Metazoa; phylum Arthropoda; class Insecta; order Coleoptera; family Hydrochidae; genus Hydrochus; species Hydrochus callosus. Next base: position 22,550 of record JAUIMY010000033.1, on the reverse strand, counting down.
TCACCTCATCTCCTTCAGGGATTAAAATGTATTTCGTAAGAATGGTAGGTACAAGCATAGACATATGTAATATAAGCTTATAAGTATGTAATATAAATTTATAATGAATGTTCCTGAACGGATACTTGATCGGCAAAAGACCGAAAACTTCAGAAGCAATCGAATCCATGAAAAAATTAAAATCTGCAGATTCTGAACCCGCGTTTGAGGTTAAGACCCGGTTTTATTTTCGCTCACCAAATCAGACTTCTCCTCCTCAGTTTTCTGCTGCACATTAGCAGGAGGTTTTGCGACGTCCGCCATCCTGACCACTCACTATTCTCTCGAATTACTGAAGAAAGAGCCTACAAAAGATATCCGATCTAATGAGAAACCTACGAATCACCGTGTTGTGAATAAAACTGGACTTGACAGATCAAGCTGCTTCGTCATGTGAACCACGACAGATTGTTCAGTACTGCGGCAGCACGATCGTAAATTGGTAAATTTCGCGCAGGTCCTACTGACGTCACGCGTTTACATAGCAAACATAACCTAGAAATTGAATTGACAACTGACGTTTCTTCCAGCGAACGACTTCATTGGCTGTCCGACGTCATGTACAACTAACCCTAAGAACTAACCTGCGCGTCGCGATACCGAGAAATCTATCCCAAAACCTAGAAATTAGATCCATGTTTACTCATAGAGTTAGATGTTTGTAAGTTTCTTATAGGCATGGACTCAAGCCTCTACGAGCGTATGGACTAAAGCTTTATTTATGTCTACGTTCTTTTCCCTTGAATGTTGGTCTCATTATCGGTCTGCAAGAGCGTTTGTGAGAACTTGGGGTCGATCTCAAGAAACATTAAGTGAAATAAGGTGCTAAAGTCCCAAGCTCATATAAAATGCCTCCAGCTGCTGCAGTTCCCTTGGAGAAATCCGAAGAATTACCGCCTGGAATCAACGCTATCTTGCTTGGACCTCCTGGCAGTGGCAAGGGAACGCAGGTAACCTCGTTGATAAATCGCTTTTAGGCATATTGAATCGATGAAAGATTAAAAAGTTATCGCGAAGGTCGCCCTACGTAATAGTTCATTGCATAATGCTACTTAAATTACTGGAAAACGCTGATATATGATTAGTGCTGTAATCATTCATGTAATTTTAAAAAAGTGAGACTGGAGGGATATCTAAATAAAGTTTCAGTCTATATTATATTTTCATAGTACACATTGTGGATTATACCCCAGAATTGTATCATTTCATACAAGAAAATGTATTTTTTCATGTTGAGTGAAGTGCATTATTTTGTAGGTGTGTAGAACATTTGTAATTTCATTTTAAGAATTTATAAATAAAACCAACCAATGTTATTTGATAAAACTTATAATGTCAGTTATGCAGACGAAAGAATGCATTCTCGCGAAGGAGACGATAAAGACGCTCGTTTAAGAGATAAGATAAGAGCAAAGAAAGCAAAACAACAAATAGCAAAGTAGAAACCAACTGAGTCAATGCAATGGAATATTTTGTTTCTTGTGAATGTTTTTTACATTGAAGTCATCAGTAATAGTTTTATGTGCATTATTATTTTTTTTTAAATACCTATTGTTTGGGTTTACTGAATTTGAGTAAAACTTAATGTTTTTATTTTTTTGCATACTTGTAGTATGTTAACGTTTTAGTGGGTCAAAACTTTCAGTCATATAGAAAATTACTAACAAATGAAATTTATTTCAGGCACCGTTACTGAAAGAAAAGTATTGCGTTTGTCACTTGTCAACGGGTGATATGTTGCGTGCTGAAATTCAAAGTGGCTCAGTATTGGGCAGTAAGCTGAAGAAAGTCATGGACGAAGGAAAACTCGTTAGTGACGATTTAGTTGTCAATTTGATCGACTCCAACTTGGACAAACCTGAATGCCAAAATGGGTTCCTTTTGGACGGGTTCCCGAGAACTGTCGTTCAAGCTGAAAAGGTTTGTTTTACGTCGTTCTTTGCCCCGTTTTCTTCTTTAAGTTATAAGTTATCCATTGGGATCAATAGGTGCATTCAGGCAGACTATGTAACATTAACAGCACTTCATAGACTGAAGGCCTATTTTGGTAGCACTCGGTTTGTCATCTTTTAGATGTTCTGGCCGATTAAATTTGAAACAGTTAAATAATTCTATTCGATCGAAATCAAAGAAATGTTTATTGCTCCAGATTCAAATAGAATAAATCATTTACAAGTTCCATCAAAATTAGTTATGGTCTCGTTAATTGAATAAACTGTCTCTTTCAGTTGGATCAACTCTTAGAAAAGCGGAAATCGGAACTAGATGCTGTCATCGAATTCGGAATAAACGAGAACCTCTTAGTTCGCCGAATCACCGGACGCTTGATCCACCAGCGCAGCGGGCGCTCATACCACGAAGAGTTCCATCCCCCAAGGAAACCAATGACTGACGATGTGACTGGCGAACCGCTGGTCAGGCGTTCGGATGACACAGCAGAAGCTTTGACCAAGAGACTTCAGAGTTACAACAACCAAACTAAACCACTAGTTGATTATTATCAACTTAGGGGGATCCACCACAGAGTTGACGCTGCCAAGGCAGCCGCTGACGTCTTCAATTGCATCGACTCCATTTTCCTGAAGGCCATTAACCGCAGAGCCAGGGCTGCCAAGTAATTGTTCGGTAGTTCAAGTTTCAGCATTTAAAAGTTTATTTGTGGTGGACGGGATGACCGACGATATTCGTAGACGGTGCAATTTCATTGTAAGTATGTAAAAAAATAAACTGTTCGCTTTGTTGCTGAATAAGTTATTTATTCGAACGAAATCTCTGAACACATGAACAGATATAAATTATTGTAATAAGTAGAATTAATTGGACGGATTGGTTGCAGGCCATAACATTTAGTTTTTGCATTTAACAATAATTCAATCATTATAGAAAGATAAAATCATTATACGATGTGCATTGCATGGTGCCTCAATACGAGAATAATGTGACAGCTAAGGGTAACCTAACCTCAAAGGCCCCCAGAGATTATTTCAAGTGCTCTGGTGATTGACAAGATGAACTAATCTCTGGGGGCCTTTGAGGTTAGGTTGTTTTCGTTTGCGCGCCCTTTTACACCTAACCTTATTATTCGCTGGGTGTTACAGCTCAAGTAGTGGCGCCACCATGTCTTGAATCGCGAATAGTCTAAACCACCGTACGGTTTTAAATAACTATAAAGGAACCCAATCCAATTGCAACGATTAATACTCAGGGTAGGAAATGTCACTATGACATAAAGGACACGATTTTCGTAACGAAAGGCAATCTTCTAGAACCGAATGGTGGCAAACCTTGCATGTCCATATCGATGCGTCGCCTATTAGGGATTTTCCTGTTGCCACACAAAACGGGAATCTTACGTAACAGTTCGGACAAGAAGTGCACCATTCGTGCACTCGAGCATCACAATTGAAACAATCCTCTTTCTTGTCAGAATTGTCGACTGGTTCGTGCTTCGTAAATATATCCAAAGATAATTGGACGTAATTGCTTTTTTCCTGTTCAGAAATCTGCAAAATTAATTTGTACGATTTTCACAGATTCAGATTATTTTTTCCTTAATGGTAATACATCATTCAAAGAATGGTAGTATACTAACTCCAGTCAAGGATTTTAATTTGATCAGAGCTCTAGAACAAATTCCGTAATAGGAATTCATGCAGGAAGTCAAGGCTAGCATCGAGTAGACAGTTAATTCCGGGATGTAGTTCACATAATCTTGCAACCTATATGCGGTGAACATGGCGTTTTTATATTGGCCGCTGTAAACCTGCTGATGGCCTAATAAGAGGAAGTGGTAGGCTTCGGCCCCTCGCCAGGCGTTATCCAATAAGAACTCGTCGATATTTTTCTCTGAGACGTTAACTGCGAATATGTCAATCCAATTAGATTCGGAACAATTCTAACATTCGTATTTCGTTTTCTTTTATTTACATATCGAAGGACTCATAAAATAGAAGAGCGTGTCCTCACCTAAATCAGTAGACTTTTTATTGTGCAGTTCAACAAGTCTAGCGAAGTAGACGTACATTTCCTTTAAATGAAGGTAATCATTCGACACTTCTGCTTCTCTTTCTGCCAACTGAAAGAATTGTCGTTCGTTGAAAAAGTTTCTCCTTCAGAGTAAGCCATCGTTACGTTTGTTACAGCTTACAAGCTATGGATACGTAACTTTAGACCACAAAATTAAGTCGTTTTACCTTCAAAACAAGTTCAGCAGCGCTCAAATAGAATTTTGCTTGCGCATTTATTTCTATCGCGTTCCCCAACAAATTCTGCGCCACCAGGTGATTCGTGTATTGGGTGAAGAGTTTTGAAACTTGTGGTAAATCGAACTTTTTCGCTAATTCAATTGCTTCGTCCCATTTGTGGTGCAACACACATAGATCTAAAGCTGGTTTTGTATTCCCGAACTGAAATGGTGTCGTGTACTTTGTTGATACATACGTTAGAATAAGTTATGCATAAGTTAGAACAACAACCTTCAAATACGCTTGAATTGCTACTGAATAGATGGCGTCAGTAGCGAACATATCCCCGATTTTCTCCAACAGGGGATCGCCTTCGGGAAGTTTGTCGATCATCCTTTTCAACGCGTCGTAATCTTCTAAATGTTGGTAGCATTCGATCATGTTTGCGTTGTTTTTGGCCAATTCGTAATATTCGACAGCTGCAGCCCTGAATTTTTAATTCCATTGAAGGTTATTTAACAACAGTGACATTGTTATTTCACGTTATTATTTTAAACCCTCAAAGCAGTAAATTTCTTTCCTAATAGCGCTTTCAGCTGTCGCGCGGAGTGAGACTTGGCAATGGGTACAAACAGTACTGTGAATTGTGACAATTTCAACTAACCAGTTATTAAATTGGGAGAAATATTCCGCTGTGGAATTATAGGCCACTTCGAGCACTAAATCCGGAGCTGAAACTCCATTCTTCATTATTTGTATAACCCTAAACCAATCGCCCAAAGTTTGGCGCATTACAAGGGCTAAATCCCTCCTATCCGCCTCGAAATACAACTTTTCCGCTTCGTCGAATTGTTTGAAATAGGTGGCTATACAAGCTTTTAGTATAGTCTCGTTGTTTATCCCTTGCAGTTTTTTAACGAACAGGATTCCTGCGTAGTCATGCGAACGGATGAAAGCAGACTCCGCTATGGGTAAATTCATTTGCTTTATAGCTCCTTCAGCTAGCAAAGCCCACAGTCTCGGATGTGGATTGTCTTCTATAAACTGCGCGGCTTCACTTATTCCAACTTTCTCAATCAACTGCCGTGTATCTCTCAAACTTTTCACTTCCAATTTGATGAAGTGATCTTTGTTCGGTTTTTCGGGAGTCTCCATCACTTCGTCTAGTAGAACAGCTTGGATTTCCAAATCCTAAATTTCCCGAACCGTCAATAACATTTGCGTCTAATAATACAATAGGTATGTCATACTTGAAAACTGCATATGTATCCTGACGTAAAAATCGGCTCCTCGGGATTATTCCCCTTGAAAATGTACATTCGCGTTTTCTCCATAATCGCTAACAACTGCGGATTGTCCGAAGCCCAGCACATCGCCCAAACATCGCGTCTTTCCAATTTTTCACTTTCTGCTGTCATATTTGGTCTGCCAATTGTCTCGACTATATCGATCACGCATAGTGCGCCAGATGTATTTATGATCGATAATTTTCTGTGCCATTAAAAAAGTTTAATTACACAATACATCGTCGACTAAGCATGTACAGGCAAATTAAAAGTGCGTATGAAATTCTGGTCCTGCAGAATAATTATACTCACGTCGAGTTACTGTTTATTGCCAACTTATGTGGTCGGGTAGTCTGTTTGTATCGATTAAATAGGGCAACGTGAGGTAAACTGTAATGTTGCAGCATCCCCGATTCCCTCCCAATAATCAGAGCTTTATCTGAAGCTACTAAGCAACAAATCGGGTCGGCGGTATTGTGCGTGCTGATTGGCAAGTCCATGCTCTGCTCTAAATCTTGGATTACTTCAATAGCACCAGAAGGAGTGTCGTCGATATGGTAAACTGAGCATTTCCCCCTTGTACCTTTTACAGAACAGATTTCAAAACTTCAATCATCCAAAAAATTGTTTAGACAAACCTATAACGCTCGAAGATTTTGGCGTTTTGTACTGCCAAACAAGAAATACATTCCTAGATGCAGCTATCACGTGACTTGAATTCATCGTAACCCATTGGCACTCTATATCAATGTATTTCCCATCAACTGGAGTGCCTAATGTATTGCAGAGGAGTAAACCGTATCGGCCTACAGTTTCTCCACTGTCTGATCTAGTCACTAACACGCAATGGTCCCCATAACCAGCTATAGCAAGTAAAACCGGAACATATTTTGTGTGGCACTACAATAAAAAAATATTTATACCCACTGAGGGAGAAACTTTTGACTCTTCGATATTGGTGCTCCGCGATTTTTTTATAATCTAAAGTGTTTCCTGACCCCAAAACAAAAATCCATTTATTTCGAGTTTCTAATTCAGTAATTCTCAAATGACTAAAGTAAATGCTCGAAATAAATGGATGTTTGTTTTAAATAGGCAGATCATCAAAATACTTTTCTTCAACGACCTAAATAAGTTTGGTTAGGTTTGAATAGCTTTGTGCATTTGTTAAAATCATGAGAATGCTACACAAAGGAGCTAAAGGGTAGTGAGATTGCGAATGAAAAGATAATAGATTAAATTGATTGAGGAAATAACCTGATTATTTGTTGTATCCCAGAAAGACACGCAAATCCCCGCTTTTTGTAAACGACAAGAGGTGAAGACAACTGTTTTCTTGAAGTAGCACCATTTATAGTCTGGCCTTAAATTCGCGAAATAAACAAAAGAATCAACAGCTAGGGCAACTCGGAGCGAACCGCCTTCCCAAACGCAGCAAGCTATGGACGAACCAGGAACTTTCAAGGTACGTAAATGCTGTGGAATAAGTTGAAAATATCAGATGCTTTTACATAGTAGAAATAAATATAATACAATAGAAATAAAGACAAATACTAGATATAATATGTACAAACAAATATAAATTACTCTTTTAAAACTTCGTTTTTATGAGTATAGTATACAATACTAATTATTTGTGGTAGCTTGATTGACTATGAATGAACTTACGTCACCAAAAGGGCTATAAAACTGTACGACATTACTTTCTCTTTCGTCATCGATTTGTCTGCCGGAAACTGCTATCAAACTGCCATTATGATTCCAACTGCAATATGACGCGAACATACTCGTATCGACAACAATTGGACCTAAAAGTGTTCATTGTTAATTGAATTATGTAAAAGCGCCGACAGAGAATTCAGTCAATGGAAAAAGTAAGCACATACTTGAATCATTCTCGTGACACATCAATTGCATTCGCCCATTTTCATAACATATGGCCAGAGTAGGACAAAGAGCGTGTATGTGGCCATATTTTCCATTATACCAATCTAAACCCACGATAGGAATCTCAGCATTAGGAAATTCTAGACATTGAATTTCCAAATTCATCTAGCGAAAAGAAATTCATGTCTCATCTCTATACAAATACATATTGTGAAATTTTTGTATTTATAGGCGATTTAAATCGATTTCATCCGTGACACGGATGACTGATATTAGCAGATTTGCATTTTTGTGAAGCAAAACCTATTCATTAACTTATTGTTAATATTTATGCAAACCCTAGCATATGCTAAACAGCAAATGGATTTCTTAGATCTTATGGTTTGGATTTTAAAAGCATGATAAAAATAAACTGCAACTTACAAATTCATACAAATACAAATTGAAAACATGTAAAGCAGCTAATAGAAAATATCAAATTCTAATGCACTCACATCAATTTTTTACCGAACATTTGCAATTTTTTTCTGTTGAACCAAAAAGTATAAAAATTCTCGAAATTACTCACAGCGAAATTTCCCTGATTATCATACAAAAGCACCTGTCCATTTCTCAAACTAAATAATAGGAGTTTCCCATCAGGAGACCACTGCACTCCAGACAATAAATTATTCTTCAGTTCTTTCCCCCAAATCCTATTTCCGTCAACAGATCCGACAATAACAGCTCCATCCGCATAAATAATGCAGATTTTCATGCCATCAGCGCTCCAGGCCATTCCTACCACAGTCGACTTTTTCCTGTTGTTGATCATTTCCTCATACCAAGCGCCCTTATAGAGCATCCAAACGATAATAACGCCATTTTCATCGCTAGTTGTCAGTTTCTTATGGGTCTCGTTCCACAAAATGACCTGAATTCCTTCGTTGTGCCCTTCAAGGCTTTGATTCATCGACAAGTTACTAGCCGCGGTGAGGCCCCGAGCTTTCGACCCGTCATTCTCACCACCTGAATCTAACTTCAAAACTTTTAGCAGTCCTCCTTCACCACCAACCGCTATATAACCATCTTCCTTGTTCCAAGCAATATGGTTTAGACGGATGTTGTTTGGTATCGCGATCTAGGAAAACAAAATTTCACTAAGTAATAATGTGCTAGTTGCAATTAATTTTCTTGAGAACACAAATAATAGCTAATTTTATTGCAAATTTTTCCTCGTGCGTACATTGTTCCAGCAATAGTAAAAAGGTTAGAGAAGAGCCAAATCAAAAACATATTTTATTCTCATGGAGTGCCTGTAGTGTGGTATAAAAATCAGCAAATCTAATGTTAGTACTTCAAAACTAACCTATTTGCAATTGCTCTTACATTATAAATTAAATAGTAAAAGCAATAGATTTGTAGAAAAATGGGTCCATGTTAAAAAGGCAGTTTATTGCAACCACCAATATTTTTATGTTTAGTTCAACTTGATCATTATTGTTTACCTTAGATTGAGAAAAAATCCGAGACTTAACTATGTACACGGTATCCTTAAACTGATATTTAGAAATCTATCTCATGAGAAGCGAGCACTCACCTTTTTACTCAAGTAAATAAACATTTTCACTTTAACCTTAACATAAACTAGAACACAATGTAAGGGTGCACAATAACTGTTTCCAATTCAAACCATAGTGATAACCCAAACAATCATTTGTTTTGAAATGCCGGTGACATGTTTATGTTGACATTCCTTTCGTCATGGTAACGGCACTACTCCCATTGTACGCATGCGTGCATTTAGCACCATAGATTAATAGTTTACTATATCCATTGAAATTGGGAATGTCAAAACATGGATCTAACTAGAAACCGTGATTTGTTGAAAATATTCAATTTATTCAGCAGAATCTTCTTCTAACGCATTTTGACATGATATTGGTTGCCTCGAACGGAATAAAACCCAATTTTAACATAAAATATCAGATTTGTAAAATGGTGGGAAGTTGTAATAATGGGATAAAAACTCGAATTATCTGTTGAACGTTTATTCGAAACATAATAGTTATTTTTGTATCAATTGTTTCTACTTCACTACAATCCCACATTAAACGGAAACAAAAGGAAATTCCACAATCCTTGATAAAAGAATACGATAAGAGTTCAGTCCAATCCTCGAATTACCATTTCGCGATGGACTCGCAACGAGGAAGGCCGAAACCCACTAATGGGGGCACTTCTAATTAATATGCAATCAAAATTCCCATTTTGAATACTGAACGAATCGATTTTGAGTGGCTCCAAACTGGTTGTGGATATTTTTTACTGAAGGCCGAAGGTTTTCCCCATGACGTTCCGAAAGATGGCTTGGCTTAGCTTCGGTACTCGTACGGGTCAAGCGATAATAAACATTCATTGATTAGTTCTTGAACTTGTGTTGGCCAGAGTTGGTTCTTGCGACTCGTTGTGGGCCGTATTGCTCTCTGTTCCAGCACAGTTCCTAGTTTCAGTGTGCAAGTGCGCTTTGTCCCATTTCGCTCGAAAGCTTCGAAGCAAACCGAATAACCGAACTGATACAAACCGTCCGAGTGTTGCTGTGAAGCTAAACGGGGAAACCAGAACGACTGACCTTACTTTGGATAACAGAGGTCAAGTAACATTTTGTAGGTTTTGGTTTGGTGGCGATATGAAGGCGGATTCTTTTTGCGGTGAGCAATTTATTTGTTAGGTACTTTTGCGCGGCTATTACGGGAGGCGTCCACTCGAGTCAGTGCCAATGCTTTGTGGCACTAATTAGGTCTTTGTTTTTCTTGGTAGACGTTGATCCCTGATTTGTACCGATAACGGGTTTGCACGTAATGATTTGAATTATTGCGGGGAATTTCAAGCATCCCACTGTTAAAGTTATCTGTCATGGCGTTTGTTTTAGAGTAATTTTTCTCTAGGAATGTTCCTTTTTATATGTAGAAGAGATAAAAATAAATGAAATCTTTATTTTCACATTGAATGCACATCAGAAACAAAGCAAGCGATTTGGATCAATTTTTATACTCTCGAACTGAAAATATTTCTTGGATCTAGTTTTACGAAAACTACTAGAAAATTGTTTGAGAATACATCCACCATTTGTCACAAGTTTCCTAATTTAGAAGGAATTTTGGTCTAAAAATGTTCTACCAGCAAGACCTGTGACCTGTTGGATTTTTCATTCAAAATAAATGTGAGAGAAAACTAACTTATTCAAAAGCAACTGAAGTTAACTATACTAAACCAAAACGTTACATTTGAACTACTCTATAAATAAAATTCACACCAAACGTGCTGAAACTGAATCAAATTAAGTCCTCCACGTATAGGAAAACTTTGTTGTCATGAAATTAATTTATGCCCATAAATTTTCTAAATTCATGCCTCGATAATTGAGTAATGAAATGTTCGGTCGTTAATTTGCATGAGGCGATGAGGCGATCATCACTAATTTGATTCGCAGGATTGCTGTTGGTGATAATAGCATTCCAATTTGCTCGGGGTAAACCACAAGAAGATGTAGCCGAAGTAGACGATTATATTCCCTACTTGGATCAGACATGGTCTGAGTCCATAGACTGGAAATTACTGAAGGTAGTCGGAGTCGTAGTGTCGAATTTGCTTTGAAAATGATTGTATTCCAGGCGTACGCTTCAAAAGAATACAAAAATGTCATTATTTCACCGCTAAGTTTGAAATTGGTTTTGGCCCTCCTGTACGAAGGGGCCGGGGGGTCGACGGAGAAAGAATTCCAAATGGCTCTTGAGTTCCCTGAAGATAAAGCATCTTTGAGGGAAAGATATAAGAAGGTAGTCCAAAGTCTACAGGGGGAGAGGCCCGATTACGTCATTAACTTGGGGACTAGGATCTTCTTGGAGTCTACAATTCAACCTTTAGAGAGTTACGCTGCAATAGCTAAAGACAGTTATCAAGCTGAAATTTGCGGTGTCAATTTTACAGACAGTAAAGTTGCGAGTAATAGCGTGAACAGTTGGGTGGATATGGTTACTAATGGGCGTATTAGGAAATTAGTATCTCCAGGTGAATTTCTTACACAACCTTTAAATTAATTATTACATTGCTATCTTTTTCTGTACTCTTCAAAGCGAAGTTTCATTTCATTTTACGAATAGATTCCCTCCAAATATTCTCTTTTCAAGTGGCATTGTTTGGAAATATTTTGTTTTTAGATGACATACAAGACGCCATCCTCCTTATCACAAATGCCATATACTTCAAGGGCTTCTGGCGCCATCAGTTTCCTTTAAATCGCAGTGTCACTGCCGGTTTCTACGTATCACCAACAGAAACCATAAGTCATGTCCAGTACATGTCAAACACTGATAAATATTTTTATGCCGAGTCGAAGGAACTCGACGCAAAAATAGTCAGGATTCCTTACAAAGTAAAACACTTTAATCTTTTTGTATTCACCAAATTTTGTAATAGAAATTAGAGAGTTCCATTGGGCTGACTTTCGGGGGACTTTCTTTGACCAATGAAATTTTAGGGAAGACGTTTCGCCATGTTCGTTATCCTACCCAATTCGAAGGCAGGCCTTGGAGCATTGTTAGAGAATGTCAACCTTCAAAAGTTGAAACGCCATATCAGTGAAATGGAAGAAGTGCCTTTGGAATTGACAATCCCTAAGTTCAAATTCGACTTTCAAACTCGCTTCTCCAATTTCCTACAAGCTGTGAGTTGAAATCAAAAATCTAACGTATCTCTTACTGTTTCCCGCACAATCCCCACTAAATTGATAAATTACTCAAAGCTTGGACTTCAACAAATGTTCGGTCGAAGCGCCAGCTTTCCAGGGTTAGCCAAAGGAGAAAGTTATCAGAAAGCCAACGGACTATTTGTCAGTGACATTTTGCAGAAAGCTGGCATAGAAATTAACGAAGAAGGCAGTACGATTTATGCAGCATCAGGTAAAATAATCGATTAAAACCCTAAACGTTCCGATCACTGATGCTCTGTTTCTCAGGTTAATCTTAAGCTTAAGTTCGTCTTAAATTGACGTATTTGACATATTTTCAATATAATAAACGTCAAATACGTCAATATAAGGCGAATTCGAGTTTAAGTTTGGCCCGAGAAAACGTGCTCTTAACTACTTATTCCACGAGGTCATCAAAATCGTAATTTCATGTTCGCAGAAGTACAATTAGTCAATAAATTCGGAGAAGTGGACAACGTCTTCAACGCAACTCACCCATTTTTGTTCTTCGTCGAAGATCAAGAGACGAAAACCGTAGTTTTCGTCGGTAAAGTTGAAAACCCTCTTCAAGCTGACCCTATGCCACTACCTTCGAGGTTCAACGAAGAAACAAACGACAAGAAGCCACAAAGACCAGGTAGGTTCCATAATCGATACAAATAACGAATATTTCCTGACAGACTAATTTCTTTAATATTCCCTCTAATGTAAAAAGGCTTGTTAAATAAATTAGATGTAACGTTCTTCTTTGCATGTATTTGCTCCCTCTATGCTCCTCTTTTCATACTCTTCAATTCAAAGAAACTCTCATACGAATTCTACAAATTTCTTTTGAAGTTTGATTCATCCAACGAGTCAATGGAGTACCAACGAGTCAACGATTTACCAATGAGTTGAACAAAACTCTATGGAGACTTAAAGTGACCACTTAAAAAACAATTTTATGTGTACGATCAATCATTTAAGCAAAATATATTTTTTTCTTTTCAATTGTACTTTATTATGTTACTTCTCATTCTTAACGAAGTTTTTATCATTAATTCATAACGCCACAATGAATTATTGGGTCATTTTTCTTGGTTTGTTTGTGACGAATGGATTCTTCCACTCCTTTGACTCGTTTGGCGATGCTTTGGTAAATTGAGTGAATGATTTATCTATAGGTATCCTTGGTATTCAATGACATCTGTGGTAATTAATGAAGATTGTCGAAATTGTGCTTTAGATTTTTTGCATGATTGTAACTGTTGAAATGCGTGATAAGCATTGTGTCGAGGACTACGTGTATCATATTGTAGTGTTTTTGATAAATAGTGATTGACAGGTGGTGATGGATGGATGTATAATTAAATACTGCCAACAAGAGCATTATTGATTTCGACATTCGAAATAGTACGAAATTTAGAATTGCGATTTCCTTAAATACAGTATATTGTATTGTATATTGTATTTTATGGGGAGGATAATCATGCCCTGAAATTAATCAAGATTATCGAAATTGTGAGTCAGATTTTATTGCAAGATTGTAACTGTTAAAATGTGTGATAAGCACAAATTTAATTTACATCGAGGGCTACGTAGATCATATGTATAATCAATAGTAGGGCTTTTTATCATTTGATGAATTGTGGTTGATGGACAGGTGGTTGATGAATGCGTAGATATATTACTGCCGAGTAATATTGATTTCTATATTCGGAGTAGTACGAGTTTTTAAAAAATACAAATGCGATTCCCATAAATACGCTATATGTACTATGAATATATAAGTTTTGTTATCGCATTTTGAGGGATAAAAACATAATCTCCCAATTGTTTGCGTTAGAACATTCATGCATATAATTATGATTAGGAAATTCCTCCTCTACATATGACAAAGTTATCGTTCGAGAAACGGTTTAGACAATTTTAGTCGGGCCAATTTTCTGATATTCAAGCGATATGAAACGATACAATACTTACTTTCCACGATATCAGAATGGTGTAACCTATACTGTTCAAAGAGAAACATTTAGAATGCGCATTGTACCTACATACCCTTCAAAATGAAGTCTTAAGTTTATATTTTTGGAGGTGTTTCAAAATGAAGGTCTAGTCGAATTCTGAGGACTTTATTTCTCATTACACCATTAACAAAAAATATACAACCATAAATTATCTCGTCTAACATTTCTCTACAATTTTCAATACGCATTTTGGCTTCACGTGTACTGGTTTTTTTTACTGTAGATTAAGTGATATGGTTGGAAGATATTTTCTATGTCTAGAGTCGGTGTGTTTAATACTAGCACGGATAAAGTCCTAATTCCACAATGCGACATGTCTGCTTTCTCTTCAAACGCCTCTTTTAGCACCAAATTGGAACTGAATCATTGGAATTTTCAAAGCATATCACAGATGGTTCGTAAACGTTTCAAACCTAATACTGGGTTAACGTCTTAAATTATGCATTTCAACATAATTATATCACAGGGTGGGACAAAAAATTACTGTTAAAATCGGGACAATCATTTTGCTCATTCAACATATAATTCGAGTATAGATAATTCAAGGAATGTAGATTATTCGAGAAATTTAAGCGATATTTATAATTTGACATTAGCGAATATTAGTTTACAATTCGAATTGGGGAATTCACGAAATCATGAATATGGACTAGAATTGACCAACAGGGATTAGTTCCTTCAAGCTTTTAAAAATATATGCATGTCTCATTGTGGAGGCGCAGTCTCCTTGGAATTGGTTCTTTATAAGGTGAAGAAACAACCACTTTAAATTTAAGAACTAGAAGTATGGAAAGGATTTGAGCGAAAGTATTGAAGAGCATGCGAGAAATTAAGTGCCGGTAGCCAAGCGAAGAATAAGTCTTGAATACTATGAATCAAGTGATTGGAAGTGGAAATCAATCGATAAGTACTGTGGATAGATAAGTATCGCGACAAAAATAGATAAGTACTGGAAATCGATAAGTACTATGAATAAACCTAAGTAGGTACTATGAATAAATCAACGAATTATCAATGGGCAAATTCAGCGAAAGAAGTGACGTTAATTGAATCAACTCGAATGGATCAAGTAGGTATTGCTGATGTGAATTAATAGAGTGTGTTAAATACTTTTGATTGAGGCTGGAGTAGTGGGAATTAAGTGATGAGCACTTAGAATTGAATAAGGGTTTAGTGTTAAGTACAAAGGATCCAGCGAGGAATACTGAAAATCAAGTGATGAATATTAAAAATGATTTGTATTGTCAGAACATAAAAGTGCAAAGTTGATTCATAGGATCGCGAAGGTTTTGATTTGAAGGAATGCTAAAGATTTATTATAAAAAGGATAAATTCAAAGTACCAAAAAGGCTAAATTCAAAGTACCAAAAAGGTTGAATCTATAGAACCGAAAAGGTTTAATTCAAGGATCGCAATAGTTAAATAAAAGGAGTACGAATGGTTGAAGGACCACAAGGGGATTAGTACTTGAAGTGTAGTTTCTGAAAATATAATAGGAATGAGGTTTTTGAGAAGTGCGAGTGTGCGTCAGTTTAAAATATAGTTTAGAGGATCCTTTTTACAAAAATATTCCGTAACCGTCATTTTCTATGGGCTCCAGAGCTCAATCGATCTGGTTGTTCATCATCATCATCATGGGTGCTTCATCCTCTCGTTCACTCAAATAAGAGGCTTCTTCGTCTGGGATGTTGCGAAGTTGTCCGCTCGTTTTCCAAGTGTAACTGGGTGGTCCTTGACTCATGCAGTATTTTGTTTCTAGTGGTTTGCCATTTTCCACGTAATACATCAAGTAGAAATTGCACATTTCGTCTTCGTTTGTAGCTCCGACGTAAGTAATTCGGGACCTATCGCTTTTCATTGTGCATCTTGCTGCTAAAGTGTCGTTTTGTCTTATAGGATCGTTGGTGAAGGTTTTGTAGAACATTTGCGGGGTTTGTGGGCTCCTCTTTCCTAATAGTTCCCATGTTTCTTCTTGCGTTTTGGGGTCTTTAGTTACTTTATAGCCGGAGACAACTCTTCCCAACGAATGTGTATGCGTGCGATAAGCGAAGGGGTAAATTGTTTTCGGTTCACTCATGACGCAGTGCGTTTCCATATGGGTTTCGCTGTGCCCGGGAATTTGTCCAGAAGTGCCCAGGAGTAGTACACCAGCGAGTCTACTCTGCGGTTTTTGCGTATACATCAAATTCACCCCAGAGCTATCAATATTGCCTTTAGGGAACTTTTTTGAATAGTGAACTTGTAAAACTAAATAGTTAATTTCCGATCCGGTCCCAATTTGGAATCCAACGTTGTCCGGTAGCGACAGAGCGGTTGCGTTTCTCGCCCAAGCGTACATTATGCTAGAACCGACGCTACACGGATTCGCACGTTTCAAGCCATTACTCACGTCAGAAACGGCCATTTCCCCGCAATCCCAGTAGCTTTCGACTTGCCCAGGATCCGAACAACCGAAAAGTATCATGTGGTGCACAGTTTCCATAGCCGCATTCGGCTCGAAGCCGACTATGTAAAAAGTCTTCTCAGGGACTATTTTGACTGGAGTACACAAGTACAACTCATCTCTATCAGGGTGCACGTTCGGCATGAGCAGAGGATACTTCCTCACTTTCAGTGACAACCCCTCCTTCAAGCACAATACCAGCAATAAAATCGCACTCACTATTCGAGCCATATGTACACTCTCCATAGTTTACAAGGGATCGATTTTACTGTGACGTCACACCGACGTTGACATCAGAACAGGAATCTGCGCTCTGTGAAAATGCAAAGCGCACTCCCTGGTTTTCATTGATAAACAAGCGACCATAGACCCAACGCACGAGTGGGGATAATGTCGTAGCCATGCTAGAAAGAGGTCGTCCCACTTCACGGTTTAAGCGACGTCTAAACGAGGTTTAAAATGCGCCATTGTAACCAACAACTGCGCCGAGTCCTTTCCGCCCACAACGTGACATCATTCGACTCATGAGTATACGAGAGGAAGCGATCGAACCGCGTCAGCACTAAACCTTGGTTTTGGAATTCCCCTTTCTTATTTGATGACGCTGCGCTTCGGGCTACATATTTCCAAATTATCGTTTGAATACACATACACATCTCTTTGTTAAACATGGGATTTACAACTGTTCGTGTTTGTTTGAAGTATCCTCAATTTGTGATATTTTGAATTTTTTAATTAAAAAAGTCGGTGTTGAAGCAGTCAGCTCTAATTTCACCACCAAATGAAATATTTATTCGAAATAGCGCAAACTCTCAAAACATGAAATAACGGAAAAGTATTCCTAATGAATTCCGTATCTCCGACCGGCTGCTTAGTCGGGATTTCCAAGGTCGAAAAATGTGACTGCCTTGGTCAAGGAAAAGACAAAATTCGTAGCGGTTCAGTTGTTTCCGCGCTTCAACACCCGATAATGTTCTTACAGTAGTAGTCCATAATTCCAAATTAGTAGCAGAGTGTGTAGCATTCGTAACCCACGAGTTCACATTATTACACTCTTTTAATCTAAGAAAATGTCACGTGCAGCTCTACTACTGTTTGTGTTAGCAGGCAGGTGACCACCAATTATTTTCGCCACCTTTTCTACGAGAAGCTGCACCTGAATCAAAGATTTCCTATTTCAATCCGAACCCCTTGTACTCTTTAAAAAATTATGCAATTCACGAAAGTGAATTTTATGGACAGGATGGAGTAAGTTCTATGAATTGCCTCTTTCAGCCGCCAATGCCCAGAAGCCGCAAAATGAACAAAAACCAGCCGCTTTACCACCGCAACCGCAACCACAACCACAAAACCCAACCCCTCCGTCTTTATCACTGGATCCGCAAGAATTCGTTTCTGAAGAAGACGAACCAACATCGGCTAGATTCAATTATTTTGATCTCGAGCTTTTCGAGGTTAGTTTTCTCTAAAGTTTTTCCACCACTCCCACCATAATTCACCCCCACTCCTCGCGTATCCGAACAACCCATACCATATTGTCACCCTCCCTCCGACCCACGCCCCCTTTTAATTACTCATCCCCTCATAGATCTCATCTACTACAGCTCTGAAATTCACCACTAATGATCATAATTAATCCATAAAAAGTTAATCGTGTCATTATTTTCATGTCCCTAGAACGTTTGGGCATTTATTATTGTATTTCCTTCGTGTAGGCATATGTTGGGGAAGGCAACGTATTTCTATCACCAGCCAGCATTAAGGTCACCTTGGCGATGCTCCTAGAAGGAGCGAATGGAAATACAGCGGAAGAGATTGCCCGAACAATAAGGATACCAGTTGACCAGAAAGAATCCAGGGATGTTTTGCAGAAACTCCTATATGATCTCAACGTGCGTATTTCAACGCAATTGTTTCGAAAATAATTGAACTTTCGTGTTTTCCTTACGTATAATATTTACGAACACAAATTAAAAGTATAGATCCGACAAATTTTCAGGACAGAGACGAAAAAACGCTACTCGAATCGGCTAACGGCGTATTCTCCTCGAACAAATACGAAATAAACAAAAATTACCGCCAAAAATTGGAGGACTATTACAAAGCTTTCACTAAATCCGTGGATTTCTCAAATACAGCCGAAGCAGCTCTCCTAATAAACAATTGGGTCGGTAACGTGACTAGAGGATTAATCCCTGAACTCATCAGTGCAGGTGATTTTTGTTTAATTATTTTCCGACATTACCTTCACCTTAGTGTTTGACTCTAATTGTCACGTGATAATGCCCATCATAAACATGAGTGTTTTTCCAGAAACGTTGAGTCCCGAATCATCCGCTGTGGTCACAAACGCGTTATTCTTCAAAGGCGCTTGGAAACACGCCTTCAATGAAGACAGCACTGCAATCAAATGCTTCTACACTCAAAAGAAGGACTGCGTCCAGGTTTATATGATGCACAATGTCGAGACGTATAAATACAGGTACATCAAGGATTTGCAAGCTTACGCCGTCGAACTGCCTTACGTAAGAATTCCTTTTAATTCCACTCTTCACTACCATTGACTAAAAATTAACAGACTGTTCAGTCAACGTCAACTTTCCAAGCCGAAATTTCAAATCCAAAACTATTTGTTTCAATAATAAAATTTTATTGTAAGCCTCTTAAATTCCATCGTTTTGCATTTATTTTACTTCATTTCAACTGAAATTCAATTCAAATGCATTGTCTTTTCAATTCAAAGACTATGCAATTCTGCATCAATTGAATTGACATTCTACTCCAATTCGATTGAAATTCCACTTCACTTGAACTAACATTTGGGAATTATTATTTTCCCTTTCAATTTAAACAATTATGCATTTATAATTCGCAGGAAGGCAACTACGCTATGATCCTTCTCATTCCTAAGGACAAAAACGGAATCAGATTCTTAGCTAAAGATTTGCAACACACTAGATTCAGTTCTGTCTTAAAACAATTGGAACCGACTGAAATAATGCTTTCAATGCCCAGGTTCGAAATTGAGTTTACCACTGACGTGTCTCCTGCTCTTCGTAACGTAAGTACTCTACGTTTCGGTGCGGCTTAACTGCACAATTAAAATCTCGACTATTTTCAGCTCGGCATTAAAGAACTGTTCACACCCTCCGCAAATTTAACCGGTGTGGTCTCCGACAATAAATTCTACATAAACAACATAATCCACAAAACGAAGATCCAAGTGAATGAAAAAGGCACCGTCGCCGCAGCAGCAAGCGGTGCGATGGTCATTCCTCTAATGGGCAACACAATTCCAAGAGTTGTCGCTGATCATCCCTTCGCCTTCTTCCTCTACCATGTTCCTACAGAAAACATCATTTTCGAAGGCATCATCAGCGAGCCTGCAGCTGTTGAAAATGTTGCCATCAAGACAAGGCCAGAATCGGCAGCCAGAAACTTAAAAAATAACTTTTACTAAATTTGACAAACTCTGTGCCGCATGCATCTTAGATTTTGTCTGCTTTCATGCTTAAAGGAAATAAAGTACTTACAAGTAATTTTGAGTTCCCTTTGTCTTTGTAATCGAGGCCGTTGTTTCATCGCCTAGCTATAACTGTGTTAAATCGCGTCACGCCATAGCACCCTGCGTGACGTCACAACACCTCACGTGACGCCACAACACCCCGCGTGACGTCATAACACCCCCGCGTGACGTCACAATACCCTACATGACGTCACATTACCCCGCGTAACGTCACAACATCCCGCGTGACTTGACAACACATCGCATGACCATTTTTTTAAGAAAAAACAAGCTACACAATAACATTTTATTTACAAAAATTAGACGCTATAAAATCACAGACCCAGTAATCAAAAATATATTTGTTTCAAGCAATGATTAGAGGAGGAAGCTGCATTCAGAGGCAAAGCTTCGTTTTATCATACAAAAATAAAGGTATCATCGGCTAAAACTAGGCGCATAATAAGAGTCGTAAATGCGTTCCACTCGAAAATCTCAAGTGAGTTTTTAGAAAGTGTCTGTTCATGTAATATCTTCAAGCGTTCTCTTCGGGAAATTGGCCAATACTGGATAATGAGTGATAAAAAAATTTCTTTGTAGAATATTTGAGGTAGATTTTTATCACAAATATTCCTAATGCCAAAGGCATACACGTTCGTCAACTAGAGAAATTGTTGATTTGGGGATCAACAAGCGAAAGACAACTGTGCAATTAAATTGTGAAGTAGGTAAGAGCAATGTTAGAATCAAAAATCGGTTCTTCAAATTAATTCCTAGCCCGCTTTACCAAACCTTGTCAAGATCGTTTTTCAGATTCGTTTGGAGAGTGCTTTTCAAGCAGATTTTACGTTTAATTTTCGAAATTCATTTCACGATTCATTCTTAAAACTCATTTCACATTATATTTTAAAATCACTCCATTCTTGAAATGAATGTATCATTCCATTTCACTCCTAAAATTCATTTCACGATTCATTCTTAAAACCCATTTCATATTTCATTTTCCTAGCTCATTTCACATTTTATGCATCAAACTAATTTCACATTACATTTTAGCCTGAATTTAGCACTCCTATGGTCGTCCAAATAAATCCTAAATCCTTCCCAAACTAATCTTAGTCAGTTTTGAAACTTCCAAAGTTTCATTGTACAAATAAAACGCCACAAAATAAAGTAACAGTTTTGGTCTTCTTTTATGAAGTGGAGAGTAGAGTAAGTCAAAGCTAGGGTGAGTGTGAATCACAATTAGTTTCCGAAATAAAGTGGAAATCACAATCACAAGTGCCTATTGGTATGACAATAAATTTCCGTTGCGTGAAGCGAAGCGGTTTCCTTACAAATTCAGGCAGCGCAAAGTCTTTTCCGGAACTCTCGCTGTATACTGGAAAGAATCGGGTCTTTCCCTCTCTTCTTGGACCCTCTGAGGACTAGAACCAGGAGAAGCTTGTTTGACGAACTTGATGCAACCTCCACCGTCGCCCATCAAAGTCTTCAGGCACATTTTGAGAGTTTGCACCTTATTCATCACTTCTTTCTCCAAATGGAAGAGATGATGGTCTTCTTCCCCGGGGAAATGCTCCCTCATGAATTCGGCTAGCCGCAAGAGGTACTCAACGTTATGCCCGCTGTTCCCACTCGTATGGACGATCTGCGAAGCCATCTCACAAATCGGGGCCTCCCCGAGCCAGAGCGTGTTCTTAGGGGTTGCTACGTAAAGCAGGACGTTCAGGGGTTCCCCGTGAGTGGGGTAGAAGGTGGTGAACTGCGTATCGTAGCCTCCCAACTTGCATTCCCTGTTGGAGAGGTAGGGAAGGGCTGCTTCGCCGGAAATGGCGTAGGCCACACCGAAAACTGTGCTCTGTTGAAAATGAGCGGATGAGACTTTCAATGATCACGCTTTGAATCAAGTGTAATCATTTTCACTGCCGATATGGCAAAATTGTTGGGAATGGAGTCGCTCTTACCTTTGCGTCCTGTATGAGAGTGGCGACTCTAGCAGGCTGCAACAAAATTAAAATATGATTAATTAATCATATTTCAATTCCTGCTTAGGTATATTGTATTTCGTGGGTCGCCTATGCAAAGGTTAAATTAATTGTAGGAGTTATTGTCGCGAGTGCAATCAAGTCTTAGTCGTTTAATTCGAAAGGAAGTCTTGTGTATTGCGGAGGACGTACTTGCGGCTGTAAAAATATAAAACTGGTGATTTGAGGTCGTTGAATTGGAATTACTTAACGCTGTCTAGCGAGGTTTGTTTATTGATAAATAAAGTGATAAAGTCGTGCGGGAAAAATCACGTTCTGTTACTTGAACGTTTCAGTCGGATTGTTAATTTGGAGTTTATTGTTACGAATGCAGGGGGCAAAGCCTTTTCAAAGGTGCCACCCGTCGATATAAAAAAAACCCATTAGGGGATTTACGACCGGCAAGGAGACGGGCGCTAGTCGGGCCTTTGCACGTGTTCGTCAATC